>JAHLJT010000631.1:68175667-68452493 GCA_031308135.1 Acheta domesticus
TTCGATTTCGCATTCTTTGAAGACAATAAATAAATAAAATAAATGAAGTATAGCGTAGTATAAGGGAATACCAAACTGATAGTTAAATATTTTGATAAGTGTTGAATAAGATATATTTGCCGATTGATTAAAATATTATAGCCGTACTAATAAACTAGTCATAAAAAAATTCGAATGTTAATTACAAACACGTTTTATTAAGAAAAAATGTGATTAATAGACTTGAACAAAATGCCTTAGGCATTTTACGTTGTGTTTCATTGCAAGGGAGGCAATCTTATGTCCAAGATATATTGTAGAAAAATGTAGAGTACCATCTGGTGGTACTGAAATATTTCTTTATTTTTTTCCATGAACTATGAAACACTTTTGCTTTTGGTGCAGTTGGAGTATCCGCTAGAGGAACCGTTTGTGCACGAGGTAGAACCGCAGCAAGTGTTCCTAGAGCGTTCTCCTGCCCCTTGCCATTGATCCACGTACGTCTATCATAATTAATTCCACATTCATGACCCTTGGGTATGTTCCTCATCTACATGCCCCTGAGGGAGGGCGGCTGGCCCGCGACTCGCAAGGCTCAGCCCCAGAGAACGCTTCAGTGTTGCCCACACTGCCTGCAATGGCTCGGCCTGTTTCCTCTCCAGCATAGTACACCGGGAGGTACTAGGGTTTAATCCCGACGATTGCGGATTCTGAACACTAATTACATACTGGGTAGAATTCATCTCGTTAATGGAGAGAAACCCTGACAGTCGACTGCTGGGATCGGTAGTTCTCCGTGATTTCTCCGACTGTTACTAGGCGAATTTCCGGATAAGTGCCCTAACAAAAGAACCACATATCGCGCGCGATCTTCCCTTCTTCTTCTTTTTCTCCTCTCCCTTATACTTACCTGTTCTACACTATGATGCAAGTCGGTAGACCAGTCGGGAGTTTAAAGCTTGTCCCGGCTGGGGTGGTGCCCCGCTGGCGGATGTATCTGAAAGAGGGAAAAGCACGCAAGCCGATGTGTAGGTAGGCGCCGGATCTGGCACGTCAGTGGGGGAAGTTCTCAACCAGTCACCTCTCTGGATACAGCGTGTACTTCATTCTCGGAATAGATTATTTTTCACAAAATAGTTCATGTGGAATTTAGATGTCATTTAGGCTCATTCAATGAAACTTTTAAGTACCTACGCCTGGAGTCAACTTGCCTACGCCTGGAAGAAAAACTTGGCGCCTTGCCATTCGATAGAACTATTCCAAACGATGCACATAAATCCGAACGCGTCAAGAGGTCACGTGAGAGTTTGCCAATTGCAAGATTTCACGCTTTCGTTAAGATGGTTTGACAAGACACTACTGTCACTGTGTACCGCAGGATGTTCCAGAGAACGTCTAACGTTTTCTTTAACAGAAACTAATGCAATTTGTAAGAGTATATATTGTAATTAATTATCAAACATTGATCATGAACGCTCCGTAGAATCAATAGTCGCATCCATGGTATAAGAAATAGTTGTCACCCTAAAATGATCGTGTCAATTTTATTTTATGTTGTTTGATTGGATAAAGGATTTAAGCACCGAGTAGTTACTGTATCGATATCTGATTATATCGATTATTGGCAGTCTTCACGTTTACTTTCACGATGATTGTGAACGGTACGTTCTCGTTTATGTTAAAAGTAAATACAAAGTGCTTGCAGCAGTAACAAGATAAGCCACAGCAGCCACTATAACATTTCCGCTGTTCGTAAATGTTAATCCCTCGATTTTGGCATAAGTGTGTTATTTTTTTACTATCCCAAGACTCTCATAAATTTTAACAATAATATCGTACCAAGATACGCCAAACTTCGACCAAATTCGAGTTATTTACGAGTAGTGAGAGGTTTGTTGTGGCTTATCTTGTTTCTACCCCAAACCTTTCACACTTATATCCTTACGATTTCTCTAATAGTGGGCCTTACGTGGCCCATCGGCGAATTTTGCACGCCCATGCAGCAGGAAGCTACGCGGAGCCAACTCCCAGGCCAGCGCTTCTCGCAACTAGAGTCCCTAGATACAGAGAGCAGCGCAACCGCTCCATTTAATATCCGCTCACTCGATAGCCCTGCCAGGCAGTATTCAGAAGCTGAAGGGAAACTATAACAACTGGTGAAGTTATGTAGATGTTTAGGATATCAGTATTGATTTGGAATATATCCATGGTTCTCAACACACAGAATATCCCACAGATCTAATTCTTCTGATAACTGGACATAAAATGGAGAGATCGGTGAAACAATGGAATGCGCTACTCTCTGTATCTAGGGACTATACTCGCAGCCAGCGCGGAGCGCCGCTGGACGGGAATCCTCGAGTAAGCAATACGCCCGCCCGCCCGCCCGCCAGGGGAGCCCCCGTTGTGATCCGGGCAACACCTAGGCGCTCCGGCGCCCTCAACTCCATCGCCTGGGGCGCTCCCATGGCACCCATCTTCTAGTAGTCCTTGTTTACATTACCTTGTTCTGGCGCATTAGCTGTTGTAAGTTTTGAGTTATTCATGCATTACATATGTACAGTATTTTAATACAAGGATAAGGACAATATTAACTTACAATTTAAAGAGTAATGAATTTGCGCTGTTTCTCCGTGTAGGAACATATTAAGTAATTCAATAATAAGTCTTTTATATCTAGTATATAATTCAGATCAGCATCGGGATCAGCGATGGTTTTCTGCATCAATACCAGCATCATAACTAGGAGATCGCGGGTTCGAACGAGTGTCCGAAATTTGCTTGAAACATCTGCGAGATTGTACGCCGTCCGGGATCGAGTTAGTCGATTGCTCTGATGTGTAGTTTCCCCGATCACAGGTGATTTCAGGCTCAGTATCCTACACAAACGAGCCACAGTCCGCACTATCTTTCCTTCCCATCCATCATCGCACAACAGGACTGGGGCATTGTAGGAGAGTACGACCCCTACCTTTCCCCCACAACCGATATATGCCAGCGAGGAAGAGCCGAACATTCCACAGAGGATTGAAAATAATAATAATAATAATAATAATAATAATAATAATAATAATATAATAACAATAATAAGCATTATAAAATTCACACAAGGATCTTAAGACACGTTATAAGTTATGTTAAGATGATAACCTACACACAAAAATGTACATAAGGATACTACATTTTATGCAAATTGCATCTATATAGATGGTCAAATTTTTTTAAGAGCTCGTCATGAAGGACTAGCTCAATGTAGTGCTGTTGATCTTCTCAATGAGAGATATTGGAAAGATTCCACTTTCTTTTACCCTTTCAAGTTTTAAAGAGTTTTAACGAGGGACTGCAAAAAATCGCTGCTTAGTTTAAGAACAAGTTATATAAATATTTTATGAGTAATGCTCTCTTTGACTATAGAAGGGGAGAGGTTTCAATCTGCCGATCTCCATTATTGAAGGGTGACAATGTATTCAAGTCCTCTCGTGTGACTCGTTGGTTAGTGTGCTCTCTTTCCACGACACACCCCGAGTTCGATTCCCGGCCGAGGCAAATTATAACCGTTCGCTTTCCTTACAAATGTCCCAGTATCTATTGCTGTAAGACGATGAGAAAGATCACCGTGAGATTATGAAGACTAGTATATACGGTGAAGGAATGCCTTCGTGCTAACCACACGAACCTCTTATCCCGTGGCCGAGAGGCTGGGATCATCGCTGGTCGGCCAAGGCCAGCAGCGGTCTGTCGAGCCAAAGGACAGGACAGTATATTCAATATGGATTTGAGATTCCTTCCTGTGATGAAGTGGACTTAGTACCCTGATATTTTTATGTTGCATCCCTTCAGCTTCGGTCTGGTTGCCTATTTAATTTGATGCCATCTGTTGATACGTTATATCACTTGCACATACGTGAAAGTATTTACGACTAGAAAAAATGAAGGGTATATTAAATTCGACATATGGCGCAATACTGAATTTAAAAGAAGGACAAATCATTTCGATATCCTTTATTTAATTAGGCATGATAAATGACTGAAAATTTATGACTCCCATGAAACCATATAAACCATCTAAACCTGTTCAGATTCAGGCTATATGAGAGTAACAAATACACTAACTCTTAATAGTTCTGTGAGGTAGTAAGCTTCTGTTTCCGTTATAGATCATGCATGTCTCATGTAACGGAAAGTAAATCTAAACTTAAGAGGAAGGTAAATAATTTTATTGAAAATATTGGTTGAGATACGAATCGCAAGACTTCAAATTGAATCTTAAAATCAAATGAAGAGGCAAACGTGTAGTAAAAAAAATACAATTTCTCGATGTAGTACGTCGAATTCAAGAGAAATAAGATTATGATTGTCTGGAATCCGGTTACCAGTCCTCACAAAAGCGCTTGGCATTCCGTTTGAAACCTGTATGTACTATGTGATGTGTATGGGGCGACTTGAGCTGGTCTGTAAGCTTGATGATCAAAGAAAAGGTAACTTGTAGTAGAATGCTTAGATACTATCCGATCAATAGTAATCTCAAATAGTCCCATATAGGAATATCTAAACCTGCTTTATATTAAATATATTTATTTCAAAATACTTATTATGGATGACTCCCTAAGGTGAACCATATTTTCATTTGAATACTGGTTTTTTGTTCACTAAAATCTTCAGCATTTTCTTATGTGGCATTCGGTCGCAGTAATTAATCGAGGTTTTATGTGAAAGATCACGCTGTGACAGTCGAATTTATAAGATTCTCTGGGAGTTCATTGTGTCTCCGGTCGGCATTCCGTCTAGAGTAATGAAGTTTCACTTAAAAAAATAATTCTCCAAATGATTATTCCACTCAAATTGTTTGTTCTCCTTAATCGCATTGCCTTCTGCGATTGAAACTTTAAGTCAACGCTGCCCTGTGCTTTCGATTACACAACAAATTAAATTCCTGGGTATCTTCTTCAAATAGAAACCTCTCGAAAGCAATTTTATGAAATTGAAACGTAATTCAGGTCAACTATTTCACATTCAGGCCGATTGCTTCTGGTCTGTGTTTTTTACTTCGTATAAGTGGCAAAAGCACCAGCTGTAAGTGGATAGATGGTGCCCGATTTTAGGGCACTAGAAGTCTTTCGTAAGCATCTGCGGTTGTTTACAAACACAGTAGAATATATTTGACTTGGACGATCCTGATAGTGAATGCTTACCTAAGTCACCCATTTTCGAAGTACCAGGCATGTGTGCATGTGTGCCAACAAAGAGGTCATTGAATTGTCTATCTCTGCCTAACACGCAATAGGACAAGTGAAGAATGGTGGTGTCGCAAGAAAATCCAAGATGTCCCAATCTGGCTCGGTTGATGCTGTCTTGAAAATAGTATTTCTGTTGCGTGTCACAAGTGCAATTAGTAGTTCATGTATCTTTTGTGAAGATAGTCTCGAACAGGATATTTTTAAACGCCAGGCTGGATACTCCAGATCTTAATAATAATAATAATAAATTATTATTATTATTGTTATAACAATAATGCAGTCAAAAATCAATCTGGCACTGTGCATAGTGAAAGAGCTGAAAATTTAGATTATCATCGTTTTTGATGGAATGGAGTACATCATATGTGCACATCAGGTTTTCTGATAATGTTCAGTGTTGTTCTTATAAACACAGCACACGACCCATTCCTAGTGGAATTTCGAATCAACTTCATGTCCCTAAACAAAATACTACTAACTTTCATTGTTCCTCCGTTTGCTTCTAAAATGAGTGTAACGGCAAGCGTATGCCTTTATAACACGGACATTAGCACTGCGAAAGATGCGTGACCAAATTCATTGGTGAAAAGAACTATCTCCGGTGGTAAACCTCGGATTCAGAACACCGTAGAAAGATAAAAATGTTTTAATGAATTATTTCTGGGTCTGTTATCCCTATCTCGATTTATTTTTACTTTATCGCATACTGTATAGGAAGTATTTAATGCTGTAGCGAAAATGGCGATTTTTCGACTGAAAAACTCGTATTGTGGGGTCCTGATATCGAAAAATGGAAAATCCTTGCTCGTATGTGGAGTATATTACTTTCTCTAAAACGTTATGTAGTATTCAGAATTCATGTTTGCCTTTTTAACCGAAAAATCGGTTGATTGCAAAACGTCTGTCTGTCCATCCGTTGTCAACATTAGCGCCTAAACAGTCCAGACGATTTCCTCCCAAACTGATTTTTCTCAATTGATCGATCAGGACAAACTCGAAGCCCTGAAAATTTGAAAGAAATATTCTGATTTTTAGGGCTACTTTACGCCATATCTTAACATTTTAAAAATGTTCTCTAACATGGCTTCGATTGTAGGATTTTTTCTCTGATAGAGCAACGGACACTTTAAAAAAGGTGCAAATTGGCTGAAAAATTGTGCACAGACTCACACAATGGTCATTTTCGTTGAACTCTCAGAATTTTCGAACGTTACCAAAAAAGTCAGAAATAATGCGAGAAAGTACATGCTGTTGTAGCGCTACTAAATCTACAGTGTGATCTCTTGATAAGCTCGCAGGCAATAAATGTGTTTCCCTAAGAATATAGTTTTCCAATAAATACTTGGAAACAAACATAAAGCGTGTCCTGTAAAAGTACAGCGATTTTAATTGGGCAGGGTATTTAGTTTTGATAATGAATATAAAGAATAGATGTTTTATTAACTGAAGTATCGAACCTTCCGATATCGAATGATTATGCTCGAAGTATGAAGAATGTATTTGTGTTAGAAATCATTAAAAAATTAGGACACTTTAATGAATTGTACAATGTATACATAGTTACAATTCACATACACTGAATTTTTAAGATTTATATATTATTTAACTTAATATATTAAAATGTCATATATAACGTTAAAGTGATTGTAAAATGAATATATTTCATCGATAGTAATTTTTTTCGATACTGATCGAAATTACAGATTTAGAATCTATATCACCTCAATATTTTGGATTGTTAGGTTTCGGTAGCCATACGTTTATAACAATCGCGAAGAGTCGATACTTTTCTCGAAAGCGACGCAACAACCCTAGCATCGAGTGGTTTGGCTGCTGCTTCTGGCGGCGCAGTGCGGGAGCAGGCGGAAGTCGCTGCACCGGCTTCAGCTGACCGGCGGGGCCGCTCGACCTGGGCGGGTTGCCAGGCGCGCCACGAGGCGAGACGGCCTCACTCCGAGATTTGTTATTCGGGGAGAATTTGGAACGAGCTTCATGAAAGTCAGAGCGGACAAAGCGCATATCCACGCCGCTTGTTTACGCGAGGGCGGAGGCTGCCGGACGCGCTTTCAGCTGATGCGCCGACCGCCCCGCCGCGCCACTGACGAACCGCGCGCAGCGGATGATTTACAGCACAAGCGAAGGTTTCCGAACGAAAGTGCTTCCTGTTAATAAAAGATTCGACTCAACAGGCGACTTAACTAATAAATCCACAAGACCCGGTCGCGGGCCCGAAAACTTTACAAATCTGGATTGGTTGGAAGTATTTGGAATTAATTTAGCAAAGATCTTTACAAGGTAAAAACCGATACAAGTGCATGAAACAATTCTTATAGCAAAGCCAATCGCAATGCATTTAAAATTGTTCCTTGTTAGGTTGAATGTAATTGTATGAAATTCAAACATCAAGTATTTTTTTCAGCACTCACCTTCACTGTTAATTGATCGAAAAATATTACTTTGTCGTACGCATATTATCGCAAACAAATTTTTAATGTAATTCCATGTTCTGCAGTTGCTTAAAATGCCATTTTCCTACAGAATATGGAAGTTTGTATTAGAGGCTTGAAAACAGACTTAATAGTTCTATTGTAGGGTTGTGGAGAAAGGAATCTTACGAGATCACTGTATTTTGATCACAGAACGTCATATATTCAGTGTTTTCTGAGGTACAGTCAAACTTTGATAACTCGAACGTCGATAACTCGAACTTTCCATAAGTCGAAGGCACTAGTCAGTTTTTGTCACCTCGAAGGTTAAGCACTATCGATCTTCTGCGCATGCGCAGATGCACTAAAGTGAGCGAAACTTGAACTGCGCATGAGCAGAAGATCGATAGTGCTTAACGTTCGAGGTGGCAAAATCTCTCTGCTAGAGAGTTTTTGCACCCTCGAACGGTAAGCAATATCGATCTTCGGCGCAGATGCAGTAAAGTGACGCGAAACTGGAACTGCGCATGAGCAGATGGTCGATAGCGCTTCACGTTCGAGGGTGCAAAAACTCCCTATTATGTCGGAGACGCCTCGAGACATCGAGTTTGACTGTATTTCAAATTAATCACGTTTCATTTAGATCCGGGTACAATACAACCTAACCTGCATAATACAACCTAATCTTTATCAGTAGCGGTAGACCACAAACCAACAATTCTCGTTTTTGCTCAAGAATTATTAAAATTGCATTATTATGTTATTATTGATATTATTATTATTATTTATTACTTAGCTATGATTATTTTGCTAATTACAGTTTCCAGTCAGTTCGGCGGTTTCAGCCTTTACTAAACAATTATATGATAATGAATTATGTTGATGGTTGAGGTGGAGGGCATTGTGTAAGCGCTGGTTTGCTCATTTCTGCGACACCACAACCTTAAGACTGAAACATACGCCTTACGCGGGAATCGCGCCCACAACCTTTCGTTTCACACAGAGCCTAATGCCACCACAACTGTCTACGCTATGTAACTCTGCGCATATGAAGAAGTCACTTTTTTAACCTAATTTTTTTAGAGGGATGCTTATTATGGTTATGACTTGTGGAGCTACATTGGCAGAATTTACAACACACAGCTGCCATTGGGGTCAGGAGGAATCCAGGACACACATTTTTCCACTAGTCTAGCAACAATAAACAAGGAAATTTAACCATTCTCTTCTTTCTCTCATTTTCAACCATTCTCTTTTCAACCACTCAACTCAACATTTCTTTTCAACCACATGTTCGTTACAAGCCAGCTTGTAATGTTCCGTTAAGGTCTTCGGCAGTGAAAATATGGAGAAAAACTGTCAGGATTAAGAATATATGAATTAGTTTCATACTAACTCTTTCACAGTAGAAGAGAGCATTTAGGAAAATTTAACCGTTTTTACGCTAGAGACTATCACTACTGCAAGCTCCTAAGTTCAGAAATCAGCGAATCATTCTACGGCAAGTCACACAAAAGACAACGAGAAGCGACATGGGCTGAATTAATAAATTCAGGGGCCCTCTACAAGGGCCTTGAACTAGGACCCTCCATTTATGCTTACATTTTTGATCACATGTAGCCAAAATGAATACGAAAATGAAACTAGAACTTCACTATTTATAAATTTAATATTCAAATAATAAAAAAACTATATGGATCCATGCGAACATTCCGAAAATTGTAAAGCATTGTTTTAAAAGTTCCTTCAGTATGGCAGGGAAATTGATTCTTACTGGTATCAAACTTCGAAGGACTAGGCCTTAAACCATGCATTACATCATGTAGCCCCGGCACTGTGAGTAGGTAAACATTAGTTTAATGTTAATAAGCAGTACAAAGAATCGTATGCATACTTTAATTTTATCGTGGGAGATTACTTGCCTCTGTAATTCCATTTTACGTACATTTTGAGTTTCTGTTCGTTTGTAATCATCTGAGTTTGGAAGTGGGGGTATCCGCAAGAGATAATCTTCCAGGTTGTAAAAGAAAGTACAAAAGGTCTCATTTTGAGGGACACTGCTTAAGAAACGTAACTCTGCCCCATCTGATCCGTCATGTGTTTCTCTGCATGTTTTCCCATACGTTCCTGGACGTTCTCCGCCCGTTATATCAAAGGTTCTCCGCGCGTCCTTCACATGTTACCCTTATATTTCTCGTACGTTCCTCGCATGTTCCTTCACAAGATTCCACCATGTGCCGCTTCACGTTCCTTTGCATGTATCGTACATTTACCCTACATTTCTCTCAATGTTCCCTGTATATTCTTGTGCATGTTTCCCGTATGTTCTCTACATATTTACCCGCATGTTCTCGACATATTACGTCATTTACTCCCCACAAGATAATCTGGAAATTAAAAAAATATTAAGAAGTGTATTAATTAAAATTTGATCATTTTATTTATTTTACCTCTCGTTTTTATAGCGAAATACTTTTTTTTTACCTCGAAACATAGTGCAATGGTTCTCCCAGAGGATGAAACGAGAAATTGTGCTTAGCTAGGGCGAACTAGGTGCTTAGTTAAGCCGAACACCCAAAAATGTAGTAAAAGGGTCCAAAGAAAAGTGTTCGCTAATGTTATTATCTCCATAAGATCGCACTTTTTTCCGTTTTTAAAAGTGAAAATAGCTTTTAAACTTGATTCAACTTCAAATATTTCTTTCATCTCGTGTTTTGAAGTAGCGGGACCCTCAAGAAATGAAACAGAAGGTTCACAGATGTATGATATGGTAGCTTACGCCATAAGAAACAACGTGCCGCTTTCATAACTCCGCATTCTGAAGCCGCGGAACATTTGGTTTCGCGGCAGTTCTCAGTTTGAAAAAAAATCATTTCCAAAGTACCTAAGGACAAAAACTCAGTGTTCTCTCGGGAGCTCATATGTTTTTTACTTTACATGGTTTTGTCATTGTTCAGATCAAATGTCGGCAGCCCCTGGCCCGTGGGACGAATGCGGCTCTACACCCCTTTTGATCTGGCCGTCGCGACCCTGGCCGTCGCGTCGTCCGGCCCTGACTCGGAGTCAGAATAATAATTTGGCCCACAAGCTAGGAAAGGTTGCCCCTGCCTCGCTTAGATGAAGAGAAGAGATTGGACATAGTGGAATGTAATAGAACATCTTTAAAAACAAGAAACAAAACGTTTAGTTTTAAATAAAGTTTTATTTATTATTTGTAAAAACAATTTCATTTACATATATGTTTTATATTTGCCTTGCTAACATTCGTAAGAAAACCCTTATGTGACATTATAATATTGCATCTCTTTGTAGCAACATCTTTTTTATTTTTTCCGTTTAACATGAACTTCTCATATCTTACGAAATATTACACACGCTTTAAGGACATTTGACACGATGAAGAACCAATTAGGTTCATATTGCTGCTTCGGAAATCGAGCCGCCTCGTAATACTTCAAACGTCAAACGAAAACGATCCTCGTCAGCTGGCGAGTATGAAAGGTTAACAGAACTCAATAAGAAGACATGGAGCCCATATGTGCCTTGATCAATCTGGCAATACAGTATTACTTGACCGACAAAACGATTTCTATCCAACGAAAACGGCTATGAATATTTGTCGTATTTAGGTCTCAACAAGAGGTCAGAATTTAGAGCTAAAACCCAAAAGTACGTTGATACGTGAAGATACTTCGACGAACCGCTTTCACAATTCTACATACTCACTGGCATGTCGCATGTCGCATTGGGTAACGTTTATTTCGAATCTAGAACACGAGTATTTAAATTGAGCTAGATACGATACCAGAGCTTAAAAGGTCCGATGCCAAATCGCCAACTCATACGTACTGAAAGCCTTTTCGTACGTTCGTATAAATCTCGAAAGTTAATGTAGATCAAGGTTATTTCACGCACCGGCTCTTGCAGCAGCCACAACGAGACCGATTTTGACGTGAATGTTCAATAGTGGGGAGTGCCTACAATTTTATTACAGGGAAATGTATGTCTGAACCAACATTTCTCAATCTTTTTACATTTGTGAAATTTTTCTCGTGTTACATTGGATGGATGGACTTTAAAAAATGATACTAGTCCCATGTTCGGCGAACTTCCCGTATTCTCGAAAATTGCAAAAAGTTAACATTTCAAAACTACAAAGTTGAAGAAAGATTTCTGCCGTATACAAAACCTGTTGAAAAAAATCAACTCTTCAAAAAAGCTTCTTCTTCTTCACTTCAAAGAGTAGGCACTTGTGCCTGTTCCGTCTTCACAATATTTTCATTATGATTATCACTATTATTGCCACCTTTTCTTAGCCCTACCGACATCTCTTATTTCAATGAGTTGATACAGCATTGTCAAATGGGAGATTCTATTTGCGTCCACTCTTCGTATGTGTTGTCTCCAAGAATCTTTATAATTTTCTAGTTAATCATTTATGTTATGAATTCCCAGATCTTTTTGGATATCTTTATTTCTCATGAGATCATGTTTGGTGCGGACTTAAACTTTCCTGAGGAATCTCATGTCAGCTGCTTGGATTTTGCTTTTGTCTCTCTTAGTTATCCACGATTCATTGCCATACAAAAGAACAGAGACAGCCATTCAAAAAAGCTTATGTACAATTTTTTAAACTATTAGTTTTCACGAAATTGATAGTTGAAATTAACCCATTTGAGCCTACTGTTTCAAAACTGGAACAGTCAAATTGAAGTTTTTGTTTTCCCATATCTCAAATATTCTTTTGCGAATTTGGCGCCCTTTCCGTTCGTTAACGGTAGCGCCTATACCGTTCAGACGATTTTCTCCAAAATTGATTTTCCCCAATCGATCAGACTGATGTCGTGGCCTCTTGAATTTCAAACCGATATTTTAATTTTGAGGGTACTTGACATGAAGACCTTGGGACATTTTCGAAAAATGTTCAAAGAAATGGATCCAAATATTTTGATCCATTTTTGCATTTCTCATTTTCGTTGAAGTCCCTAATTTTTCGAAAATTGCAAAAGTTGTGTTTTTTTGTCGTCTTTCTATCACTAAAATATTGAAGATATGAATTTTTTACTTAATGAAATATGTTATTTTAAGAAACGTTTTTGCGGGAATTCTTCTTTAATTGAAAACTGAATTTAACTGGAAGTTGGTTATTTTAATATTACTGTTGCTTGATAAAAGTTCATAACGTGGATTCTTTGATATTCGATTATTGTGGGCTGTTCGTTGACCTTCCAAGTGCATTGCCTCGCTTTTAAATGTATCTATCAGAGAAATCAATGCAATCTCCTCACATGCTTGAAGCCCTTATTCGTATCAATTCTTACAACATTCTTTTTAGAGGCGGCATCGGAACAAACTAACTTACTCGTGAAAACTCTCCTTGAGCTCTTAAGTGCATTCGCTGATCTGACACTTCCGAGGCACTCTCAGCTGACGTTCCACGCCATCTGGCGGCGGACGAATACGTTTTGCTCAGCGAACCGATCGGTCTTCAGCGACTGTCTGCTGTTTTAAAATCTGTGAAAGAAATGTGACGGTGGCTTGGATCGATTGTTGTTTTACGATAGCCAGCGCGAAAACGGCGCTAGTCCGTTCGGCGCCCCTTGCCCACGGAGCGGGTCGTTGGGCGTGCGCCGCCCAATGCCAAGGGCACTAACGGGACGCGAGTGGGCGTGCCCGTGAAACCTGTTCGCGACGCGAAACCCAGGCACCACGGGCGCACAGTGGGTCATTCGACGCTCTTGGCACCGCATGGGGGCGAAGGAGACGACGATGGGAACTCGGCCTTCGTTGTCGCTGATATACGTGGCACATGCCATTTCTGAGCCAGGGAGGAAGCTTAGGACTTCCCCTGCCCTATCCTCTCCTATGTGATCTCGTGAGTGGTTTCCCTGTGACTTGCCTACAGAATGATAGGCAGAGGAGTGAATGATGGTGATAATAGTTGGATGATTATAAATGAAACGATGTACAGATGGAATACATGGTGGAATGAAAGAAGCGATTACGCCAGAATAATAAGACAAAAATACCCCCCTGCCTTACCCGCAATCTTCGGTTCCGAAAGTTGGACGCTGCCCCAAGCCTACGCGTCGACGCTGATATTTCACCTGGAACTAATAGTGTCCTAGGACTAAAAACTTGTTTCGGCTGAACGAGAAAGCTGAGCTAGATATGAAGGTGTGTGTGTGTGTGTGTGTGTGTGTGTGTGTGTGTGTGTGTGTGTGTGTGTGTGTGAGTGTGAGAGAGAGAGGGGGGGGAGGGAGAGAGAGAGTTTGTATTTTCAAGTGCTCTATTTGTATCTACTCATTGGACGAATGTTAATCAGCAATTCTATAACTGTCGTCTCTAACGTTCGGTCTCTCATTTAACAAGTGATGCAAAAAAAGTCAACAAATTGAACCATAAATTTGTTCGAGGGCATAATGCATTTATTAAGACAAATGTATACGAGGTGTAATCATAAATGTAAAGAGGTGCCATAACAAAGAATAATTTTGAAATTCTTTTATAAGGCTGTCACATAGATTGATATAAAAGCTCAAAAAGATCCAAAAAGATTTCGGACAGTCAAATTTATTACATTAAAAACTTTTATTTGTGGCAACATTTCGAAGGCTGATGCACCTTCATCTTCAGGTCAATACACATATATACGAATAACTAAAATAAAATAAAAGTTTTTAATGTAATAAATTTGACTGTCCGAAATATTTTTGGATCTTTTTGAACTTTTATATTTAAAAGAATAATTTTCATTTAAATTGTATCTAGCCGTTCTGACCGCGCAATGTGTAACATGAAGAAAGGGTAGCAATATTATAGTCGAATCTGTCGAAAATACTTACAATTTTGACTGGACTAAGCCCATTATTCATTAATGCAACATGGAAAGTAATATGTCAAAGAATAAGACGGAAAAAGTTTAGATAGTTGCAATCATACAGACTTATTTTGGAGATGCGAGTGGAAGAATTGTAGGTGAATTGAGAGAACCCATTTGTAACGCGCATTCTCAAGTTCTCGACCAAACCGACGCGAGAATCAGGAGCCCATCAGCTGTTATTATTTATTAAACTTATCGGAAATTGTGCGAGGAATAAATAAGATCTCGAAAATGTATCTAGCTTGCATGGTAGATTTGGTTACACCTATTAAAATTCCGTACTAACAATTTCAGTTCGAATCTCCCTAAGCTGTCTTCGAGGACCTATTTCTCAGTAAAAATAAATAATCATATGTATGGAAAATACGCTTCTCGTTATTTTTTTAATGATCTCACGCGACAAACACCCCTCGGGCCGAAGGTTCTTCGGCCGTTTCCCTTCCGTCCTCTGTCATTAAAATCTACATAACGTCCCTGGTTCATAAATAGTACATGGTAATGAATGGGTTTAAACAAGGATGAGAAAGGAAATAAAAAGTCCTTTCGCGGACTTTTCGACCCACCTACCGCGGCGGGACAGGGGGCGCTTGCGCGCTGGCAAAAGGCGGAGAGCGAAGAGTGAACCGAAAAGAACCGGATCGCACCGGATTCTGACCCCACCTCCGTCGCCTACGCCGCCGCCGCCGCCGCCGCCGCCTACTTTAACATTCCCTCCCACACCGCGCGCTCGATGAAAGCAGACAGTAGAAACAGCTGTCGCGCCTCTACGTAACTAAAAAGCAGGAAGGCGTGTCCTGAGGAAACTGTCATTTCCAAGCCTTTGGACAGCAACAATGAGACCGGTCTTGACATGTTGCTACAGTTCAATGTAAACAAAAGCTGAGAGACGAGGTAAAGACAAGGGGGAAAAATATTTCCATTCGCATGTTTGCTGCGGACATTTTGTAAAGAATATACTTTAGCACATTTTTTAAAATCTGTTATTGGTCTAGCTAGACTGTCTCCACTTACAAATCCAACATTCAGAATGTTCAACCATTTCAATCAAAATTGTTGAGAGATGTTGCAAATGTTCCGCAAAACATTAGAAACAATATATTGGATGGTGTTTTCAAAATGTAAATTATGAAATCGCTTCTTATCTTTTCTTTTCCTGTCGACTGAGTTAGCTCAGAACCAGCCTTGCCACTGTCTCTGCAGCGACTTTGGCTATAGATAGCAGGGTCGAATTCTGTCGCTGTTTGGAGAACTCTAGCGGCCAGCCGCTCTGATTGGTAGTTTTTCATGGTTTCTCCGGTCAAAACTTCTACCGGCAGAGGTGGCTCAGGACATGAACTGATATCACTGCAGTGCCTCTGACCGGGAGGTCTTAGGTTCGAGTCCCGACGGTGGCAGAAGTTTCGACACTAGCTCGATAGCTAGGTCCAGTACAGACGCGGTCTGGAGGAGAATTTTAGCGGCCGGCTGCTCTGATCGGTAGTTTTCCGTAGTTTCTGCGATCTATACCAGGCGAATGCCGAGCAGTATCCTAACAAACGGGCCACGGGCCAGACGCGATATTTCCTTCCTCTTCCTTGTCCCACCCTCACCCCTTACACACTTACATGCGCTACACTACCACACATGCTGGGAGACCGGTCGGGAGCTTAGAGCTTTTTCCGGCTGGGGCGATGCCCCACTGGTGGGAGATACCTGGTTGGGGAATTCTCTGCGCTATGAACCTGTAGCGGCAAAAACTAGTACTTCAGGAAAGAGTCGCCGAAACCAAAGCACTCCTAGCTGAGCTACTCTGTTCACTCTTCGCTTTGCCATCTGTCAGTTTTTTGCGTGTGGTAGTATTAATAATGAATACTTTAACGAAAGAATATTAATTAAAAAAATAATTCATCAGAATTAAAAAGTGCAAAAACTACTAAGAATTTATGGAAAATGCAACTAAAGAAATTTTAATCAATAAACAAAAAACTCCAATGTACTTAAACGAAACCAAAAAAAGTATTTTGTGGGAAATTTTAATTCTATATATTAATAAGAAAAGAAAACGAACAATACTGAAATCGCTAAAAAGAACTACAACAATTCAACAACGACTAACTAAATCCCTTTCAAACCCTAACCTCGCAAATACACGCTGTAACCTCAACACCGCTCCAGACCAGTTTCGCGCGCAGGCCGCGCGCTCGATCAGCTGGAAAGCTTCGCCTCCATTTGCTGTACTCTCATTGGTCGAGAGGCTTCCCGTTCCCGGGGCGAGATGAATGTTGACCATCTTTCGCGTTCCCGTTCCCGTCAAGCTTCGCGTTCCCGTCATGTTGTGAACGTCTGCCTGAGATGTCCGCCTTTCAACTTTCTTTGCGTTCGCGTTCGCGTTGCCGTTCCCGTCCACGGGCTATTGTGGAGCAGCCTTTACTCCCCGTTACTAAAACTCTAGGTGCCTTCATTGTGTGACTAGCAGTGAAATACACGCAACCTTGTGTACGTGGCTGTTTCCAGTGTATGTCAACACGCGTCTAGTAGAATACGCCTTTGTAATTAAGTCAGTTTTTTTGGCGCTATATTGGCTAATATTGTGAATAATGAATACGAAAATGAATAATGAATACATTATCTTGAAGCATTTAAGTGTTGTTCTGAGCATTGAGCAATCATAATGGGACAACGGCGATCATAACAATGGTCGCATGACGAGGTACTACTGCGGACGCTTCTCAAAAGCCATGTGTGGACAGCACCAAGCGAGTGTGTGCTGTGAAAGTCAAGTTATTTAGGTGTATCTATAAAAAACTTTAAAATGTATTTTGTAACTCCATATCATATAAATCCATTAAATTTAGTGTTCCATTGTAAAAATGAGTTTTTATTTTTACCCAAAGTATTATCTGTCAGACTACGCCTTGGTATAGACTAGCTTGGTATAGACCGTCTTTGTAATCTAGGGTTAACAGGACTAACGGCCATAACAGTAAACGTGTCCGGAAATAATCAATCAATAAATCTTTTTTTTTTACGTCAACTCTTGAATATTTAAGGGATATTGAAGACCGTGCAATTTTACTAATGTTTAGGGTCTTGGTTTCTGTGCCTTTATTTTTTAAAATAAAACATGATATTAGTTTGCGTCATATGTGATCTTCAGAATTTCCTGGTAATTTCTTATACTCTTAAAAACCTTTCTCTAAAAATGTAAGAAAGGTGGACGTTGCATTAAAGTTAGACTAAATGAGTTCCTAGTTAGACTAAATAAGTTCCTGGTTCCGGGTTATTACGTGTAATCAAATTTTGGTTATTTTGTTTGTTTGTAAGGCGGAATAACTCAAATAGTTCACTACTGTGAAACTACAGTTAAAGCCATTATTCTGTTCGTCTTTTTTAAGTATTTTTTAGAAACTTTCATGGAAACTTTCATGAGTTTGCGCATTCCAAATTTATGTCCTATCTCAGTTTTGTTTATCACATTTTGTACTCAAGCTGAGTAAGAATATCTACACATATATGCTTTTCGTTCTTTTTAATTTTATTTCTTGCTCGGCATCTCGGCCTGTCAAGGGTGCTGACACAAAGTTTATTAAAATTTTATAGGCTGGATCAATACACCTTCACAAGTGCCAACACATTTCTGGTTCAGGTAGTATGTTCGATTGACAGGTAACAAGAATTTGGGTAGTTGATAACTGTTGCATTTGTGTGTGTATGTACGTGCATGTATGTATATGTATGAGTGTGTGTGTAAGAGAGAGAGAGAGAGATTATATTTTCAGATAGTTAAGCCTTGAAAATGGCCTGAGTTGTAGCATGAGTTGATTCTATGCAATTGTCTATAAGTCTTACCTACAATAGATGGTAAGATTTAGTAGGTGGGGATTCTGGTAGTACTTACAGAAGTTTTTTGAAATCTTGAGAATATAGTCGGCAATGGATTCTGTTTTTAATTCTCTGTGTACTGGTTGGTTGCTTATAAACAGGGAGCTTTGGTATTTTTCTGGGGCATTTATTTTGTAGAATTTGAAGTTTATTTATGTGGCAAATGGCTGCTTTTATCCAAGCGAGGCACGCGTTGGTTAATGAGAGCCCGATTACTGATTTATATATCATTTTACCGCATTCCATACTAAGTGTAGATTTATGATTTAGTAGGGGATAGAGTTTTATAATTTTTGTCTGTTTTATTTACTGTGTTTGTGATATGTGCTTTCCAAGTGAATTTCTTTCTGCTTTTTTTCTGACATCTTTTATTTTGTCCACAGATGCCAAGTCCCGGAGTGCGAGGGAAACATCACGGAAGCGAGCGAGGAGAACTTCATCCCCTCGTGGCTTCACAGGGCTGTGCCCTTCGAAGAAAAGGCTATGGGGCTTATGCCTAGTCAGTGTTACCGCTTCACGCCAACAACGAACGAAAGTGTAGCAAATGACAATTGCCCGACACAGGCATTTTCCAACTACACCAAGGAGCGTTGTGAAAATTGGGTGTTCAAGGGTGAAGAGTCTTCCATTGCCAGAGAGGTAAGAGAGCTTTTAATGTAATCTGAAATAATTCATTCGGAAATATTTAATTTTGTTTATCATTGTTCCGTCTTTATCTACATCAGCGAATCGGGTGATTCAAATCCTTTTTCGTATTTCCGATTCAGCTCCTAATGTGGTAAAATGGTTCTATATGACAAATCGTAATTGTGGGATATTCTTAGCTTCCCCATTGACATACTAAATAGTAAGGCGCCAGCCTTTTAATTGAGGCTCAAAAATTGAATTCATGAATAGTTCTCAATTTTGAGTCTCTCTTCTTTTATTTAATAAAAGTGTGGGTGGGCACTGTAGGTCCAGTTTATTTAATATTATCGTTCACTGTGAGTTCTGCATTGTTTCCAGTGGCACGAGACATCATAATTTGTCTATATGAAATATTTTCTTTACCCCCATGTCGTTAGTATACACCAAATTACCATGTTGAACAATACAGGACACGGATCCATGAAAACGACTACTATCTTGAAATGGAAACGTAAGGTTTTAATAATGTCAAGGAACATTCGTGCCAAATTCGAAGAAAATCGCACTCCAGGGCACACTTGGTCGTGACGTGTATCAAAAGAATTTGCAAATTACTCGGCCCATTAAGCAAGTTTGTTTTAAAAATGAAAAAAATGTTATATTTTACCCACATGAACCGATAACACGTAATAACGTAAGGCTTCTCTAAGTAATGTAATTGTAGTTTACATTGACGGCATACATTTCGTACGTGTTTTAAATGTATTGGTACATTTATATTGATAATCTGCCGACCTGGATGGCAGAGGTGGCTAAGAGCGTGTACCGACTCAGCGCTTCGCTCCGAAGGGTCATGGGTTCGAGTCCCCGCTTTGGTCATGGTTGTTTGTCCCCTGGCTCTCATGTATGTGTTGTCGCGGAGGAACTCACGTTCCGCCGACTCCAAATCAGAGGAGTCCGCAAGTGTTGGTGTCTAGTGGGGACGTAAAGGTAACCAGCTTTCGACTAAATTAAACCCCTAGAAAAAATATCGGTTTCAAATTCAAGGGACCACATCAGCCAGATCGATCAGGGAATATCAATTTTGGAGAAAACAGGCTGAACGGTTTAACCGCTAGAACGGTCTAGCCACTTTTTTCACAGACAGACGTTTTGCCGTCAATCGATTTTTCATAATCAAGAACCCACAAAATAGGGATTATGATTACTCCACGTGGTACAGAATTTTTTTTTCTAAATTTAGCAACTGGAGTTATCTAATTTTTCGTCTCCATTGCCCTATAATAAGAGTTTTTCTGCCGAAAATACGCATGTGATTCGCGTAGCCATTACAAAACTTTCTCTCTACCGCAGTAGCGGAAGCGAGAAAGTAAAAAAGGATAATGCACGAGATTGTATACCACAGTAAGACAATAAGTATCAGGACTCATTGTTTATAATTCATTACAACAACAGTACAAAATTCACAACGAGGTTAGTTTTCAACATATGTCACTATTCTTTTCAATGTACTTGGTCCATCAGTACACCAGCTTCCAGATTCCACGTTGTCTTGCAACAAAAGAATGTCTTTCGACTATTTATCTCCGCGCTATCATATGCAGAACCTGACAAACGTGCATATGGTTTGCCAATTCATCAATAGTTACTCATCGGTGATTCAGAATCAAGGCACGGACTTGCTCACTATTAGGATCAGTGGTAGTGGATAAGGCTGGACATCTTGCTCTTTCTCATCCTGCATGCTTTTTTGACTGCTTTTGAATGGTTTAACAGTTAACTGGTGACGTGCCTTCAAATTTCTCTTACCGGTGACGTGCTGTCTGAGTCCCCAAAAGATTTAGGCAGATTATTTTCGGTGTTCCATTTCATGTTGACTTAATTTTTTTTCGCGTTAACAATGCTATAATAAACAAGAAAATAAAAGGATTTGTTGTCAATGTGTAAAATGAAAATAATATAATTATTTCTTACTCGCCGAGTAAATTTCTGGTTATAATTTGTTCCATATTGTTTCTTCACTATTAATTATCTAAATACTTGTAGAATGGTTTGAAATATTATTCACTACATTAAAAAAACTTTCATTTAAATACAGTTATGCATTTTTACACGAAAATTATCCATTAATAAAAAAATTGCAATGCTCATTCACTATGGGAAGAAAAGTCCCACTATTGGTGATGTGAGGTCTGCGAGACCGCTCCGAAACTTCAACTGGTCATCAAAGGCGAACGGCTGTCACTGGATTCGCTGCCCCCGTGTGAGTGTAGTTTAGAAAGAGATAGGAAGGTATTGTAAAGAAAAACTTATTGTGACGTACCAGAAAGGAGGGCTACGCGTTTATTTTTCCTTAGCGGTCTGAGACCGCACGTCACCAGTTAAGGGTTAATCCACTGGTAAAATTTTCGCCGAGGAAAAACGTTGCACCCATTGTGCTGAAGGTCTTGTAAAGATTTCAGCTTCTGGTACGCTTTCAGATCACAAAAAATTAATTACGAAAACCTGTTCTTTTTTGTGCAAACATAGAATGGTAAGTGCAGTAAATGGAACAGTCACCTACAGATGATGAGAACGAAAGTATAGAAACTTATTGAATTACCCTCGTAGATATGTCTTGAGATTTTGGAAATGTAACAGGTTTTAAGTTATACCTCTTCTGCGCCACTATCGAGTTCAGTTTGGCTAGAATAGTTGAAAAACATAACATTACAAGGAACTAATAAAATAATCACCGTTTAGAACTGAATAACAAATACAATGATTTACATGTACGTTATTTTTAATGACTTCAAGGAATTTTCGTATCAAATTTGAAGAATATTGAACGTGGCGTATGATCGTAACACATAAATTTAGACTCACGAAATGCTGAATTGTAAAGTTAAAACAGGACTTCACTTTGGTCAGTTAATGTGAAATATTCAATAAACAACACTTAGATTTTGACGCAGCATTCACTACTGTAGTGGGACTGTCGTGTATGAAGTGGACCGCCTAAGTTGGCCACAGCAAATATTTTGAAAAATGGTTTTGAGGTATCGAGGTGCGTTTTGCGCTAAGTTGTTGCAGATGATAAAAATGAGAAAACGTAAATTGTTAACATTTGTAATTTTGGAGATATTGGCACACCAATTGGCATTAAAGATACAGGGCCCTGTAAGTCATCCGCCAACGGGGCACCTCCCCACCCAGGACAAGTTTCCTACATGTGTAGTGCACATGTGTGTGTGTGTGTGTGTGTGTGTGTGTGTGTGTGTAGGGTAAAGAAAGGGGACAAGGATGAGGAAGGAAATATCGCGTACTGTCCCTGACCCGTTTCTTAGGGTATTGCTCCAGTATTCGCGTGGTATTGATCGGATAATCTACGGATTAGATGGCGAGAGCCATATGCTCCTGATGAATTCGATCTAGCTATCAAAAATCTGACACTGGTGGGTCTCGAACCCTAGAATCTCCTGTTAGATACGCTGCGGTGGCAACAGTTGTTTCTCTGAGCCAACTCAGCCGGTATTAAACGACTGGAAGTTCTGAGATATTTGTCGGAACAACACTGCACCAGACTGGACTCGCTGAGGAGAAAAGTGTGAATTATGACGATTGTTGACTGTTGCAGTGGTCGCTGACATGCGACGACAACAAGTGGAAGCTAACGCTGTCTGGGACCCTCATCTACATCGGCGCGCTGCTCAGCAAACCGCTAACTGGCTACATCTCCGACAGGTGAGAGGCTCATATCTGAACTTGCTACTTCTCACCCATACGTCACATACAGTTTTTACTATTTTTTACTAATAAATCAAATCACTGGCTTGAAGGCTGAATGTATTTTTGTTTGTACATTGGCGATGCGCATTTTTTGCACACCTTTGCAGTCGCTGAAATATAATATTGAAGTGCTTTGAATAGGTGCTTTGAAGTGCTTTGGATAGGTCTTCGCGTAAGAAAGTGATGGTCAATTGGATACCAAGGCAGTCATGACACTGAGATCCAAATCTAAACGCGACCCAGCGTGCGCGAACTATACCCCGCCTTTCATTTGTCACACATAGTTTCCGTTCTGTTTTTGACGTTAAATTAATAAAATTATGCGAATACCCAATTATCGTAAATGTGCAGAGAAGTTAGTGAAAGAAGTCATTAACATTTATTTTAATGGTAGGTTTGTATGGGATATATTAGTTCATTTCACATTATATTGTGTTTTATCCTGTTTTAACTCTAAAATTCATTTGATCCCATATTGGATTAGATTTAGACCTCAGTATCATGGCCATTCCAATTCTGAGCTTTGATTTTTCTTTCGCGAAGGCCAGCCCGGGATACTGAGGACGACAACATTTATTACTTTCATAGACTCTTAAGAACAAATCACTTATTTAAAAACCTGATTATTTAAATCGAAATAATAGTGTTCTATTGTGCTGCTAGTATATTCAAGGTATTGAGTCTTTATTTTGTGTCCTTATATCTTCTTACTCAGAAAAGAGCGATTCTCTTAATAAAAAAAGTAAACCTTGACCCAAGAAAACCACAATGATACTCCAGTCACATTTTCGGTGTTTCTTACATACTTAGTCACGTCTTAGGGATAAGAGAATGGAATACCTTGAATAGAATGAATATCTTACAAGCTCAATTAGAATTTTCTAACGTACTCGTAAATACTATGAAATGTCGACAGTGTTACTTCTGAAGTTTGACCGTTTTCTGTGTGCTTGGAATTAGCGCTGCTCCAACCTCACCTTGTAAATCTCCAAAAATGTACCCGTAAACCAATACATAAGGGAGCGAGATCAGTAACTGTCCACATATTCGTACTTCGTTGCCCCGGGCTCTGCTTCTGACCTGCTGATAAGTCATCAGTGTGGCGCCGCGCGCAAGGACGCTGCCGGGCTGTATCGTAGGACAACCCCGACGTACGCGAATGAAGCCTTCGCAATTAGGCCAGAAACTCTAAATATTTATCTGGTCGAGTTGTCCTTCATGATATGAGACATTCAAGTCAAAAAATATAAAATGTCTCAAGGAAGTGTACTGATATAGCCATTACGGGTTCTGAATATTTATTATTTCGGGGGGAGGGGGAAATATTCTAGATGTCTCAGAAAAAATTTTACAACTTCTAGATCAAGTAGAGGGGTCGAAAATTAATACGTTTTACCATTGAACTTGCGGAGGTTGATCTTGCCTAAAAAAATGTTTGGTCAACTATTCTAAATTCATTATGTAAAACATATTAATAACTTCGTTTGTAAATTGAATAAATTATTTGTTGAAGTTTCTCTGTGGTTTAAAATTATAGGTCAATTCATTCAGAATATTTCCAAATTCTAAAATAAAATAATTTACTCGCGTAATTATTTAAAGTAGATGTTTTGAACCAAAGTTAAGTTTAAAGATGCACGAATAACTCGATTTTAATTAAAAAATTCTGTGATCAGAATTGCGAAAAAGTACTTAGTGGAAATTAATCATTCAATAAAAAGTAGGGTTATAATGTATTCGGCATAATTTGAGGGTCGCTAAAATATGGAACAGTAACACTGAAACATATTTCTTTGCATAATCACTACCAAAGTAAGTAAAACTATACTTACCACAGAAGGTAGTCACAAACTATATCAATTAACAAACCTTAACAAAAATGTCTTCAATCATACTCAACATTTTGCAATCACTCGGTCGTGCCGGTCCTCGCCTGTGGGTCCTTTACATGTCAACACATCGCTCCAACCACAAGACCTGAACAGTATTTTACAAAAACCCCAACCTAGTTATACTAACTCTATGGAAGCGCGCAGAGGGGTGAACTAGGGGAAGAGGAGTAGGGAGGAAACCTTCCACCACGGAATAATGTGAATGCGGATACTCCGAGAGCCTACTCAGTAAGTTAACTCTAGCAATTTTATAACCAGTGGATTGGATGTCAAGCATTTCAGCAACTATCCTTTCCTCAAAATTGTTTTCGCTCTTCAAAATCATCACATTTTTCCCAATTCATACCGACAAAGTTGGCTCAGGGCATCAACCGATGTCACTGCAGTGCGTATGTCCGGGAGGTCCTAAGGTACGACTCCCGACGGCGGCAGCATTTTCGACATTAACTAGATATCTAGGTCGATTTCAGCTGTTGTCTGAAGGAGAAATCTAGCGGTCGGCTGGTCTGATCGGTAGTTTTCCGTGGTTTCTCCGTTCAACATCAGGAGAAAGCCGGAGCAGTACCCTAACAAACGGGCCACGGACTGAACGTAATCTTTCCTTCCCTTTCCTTGTCCTATCCTCACCCCTTACTTACACACACACTTACATGCACTACAATACCATACATGTTGGGAGTTGAGAGCTTCTCCCGCCTCGGGCGGTGCTCCGCTGGTGGGAGATGTCTGGTAGGGGAAAACTCAGCAAGCCCACATATAGGTCGGCGCTGGTTCTCATTAGTCGGGGATGATCACCGCCGCTTCCCATGAAAAACATGCATTACACTTACGGAACTAACAACCACTGCAGTTGACGCGGCCGGAAACACTAAATAATCAGTGAAAACGGAAACAGCTCATCAGAGCAGGCGGCAGCGAGAAATCTCACTCAGGTTTAAGCGCCGCCCAGCCCAAATACTTTACTGAAGTCGAAAATGGTGCTTATATAATATAATAGCTCTGCACGGATGAAATGGCGCATTTAAATCTGAATTTACGAAAACGAAGTATGCTTATGTAAGTGAAGTTATAGTTCCACTAAAACTTTTGAATCACTGGAGCGGTTGCCCCCAAATTTGGTTACACCTCCCCCAAACAGAAACCCGCCGTGCGAGGCATTGATCCCAGACAGAAAGGGTGGAGAAGTGGACAGGGTAGCAGAGCGGAGTGGGACGGAGTTGAAGTGGAGCCATAGCCTTAGAAACCGTTAGCATGTACTATAAAAAAACTCTATCCATATTCGAGATATCTCAGAAAAAATTTTACAACTTCTAGGTCAAGTAGAGGGGTCGAAAATTAATACGTTTTACCATTGAACTTGCGGAGGGAAACGGTATGTAACCGAGTAACTTATTTATCGAATAGGTTATTGAGGGGGGGGGCACGGCCATTATTGTTGTCTTTGATCCTTGATTTTTAGGCAATTCTTGAAATATAGTTGTTGGACAGGTCTCGTTCTGATGAAGACAAGATTTGATGTATACTTCGGTTTTTATAACGTGACGCGTCAAGCCCATCTTCACGATGGAATTTATGTCACCGCATTTAGCGTCACAAATTCCATCGTGAAGACGGACCTTGACGCACCACGTTATAAAAACTGGCGTATACCTTCCGAACATTGGTGCGTACGGGATTTTACCTGCGCAAATGACAGTCACCAGGGCTGATGTAAAGTCCTAGTGGATAGTTGACTTGGATGGAGGTACCCCCTCCCCCATTCATCTCCCACCGAAAATTTAATGAAGGAAAAAATAAAAACTTTTTTTTTTCAAATGATCATGTTTATCATTAAATTGTTACAAAATTGATATCACATTTATTTTAATTAACTTCAGCAGTTCATTTTTGCCATGCAAAAACAACACTTTGCATTTTTTTATATAAACTCATTTAACAATTTTTGCAAATTGATTTTGTCAGTAACTCTAAACAGTTAAAATCTAAACATGTAAAATCACAATACTGAGAAATTTTCATTTATTTTTTAATCTCACCTCAAATTCCTAGTGGGTATTTTACCCACTGAAATTTGTCGTGTTGGTTTAGCCACCCACCACACCACCCCACTGTCGGGCCTGCATGTCCACACATAATTTCCCATTATATTTTCATTGGCAAAAAGCTATCCCTTTCGACCCCTCTACATCCCTAGAAATTTGTAATAATTATTCTGAGAAATCTGTGAGTAAAAATGGAAGGATGTTGTGGGTAAATGATTGTTCCACTAAAACAGTTATACCAGTGGATCAATTGATCCCAAATTTTGCACATACACTTTTGAGTGGCCAAGAAAAAACTAACCACTGAAAGAAAAAAAAAAACACTAGGAGAGTGAGTGCAAGATGGATGGATAGGACTGCTGAGTAGATGATTGTAATTTCTGAGTGTATTTTACATAGAAACCCTACACAAATGTGTATGCAAACACATACATAGCTTCTTGAATTTTCTTTTTTCATAAGATGGATCAGAGAAAAGTTTTCCAATGTACACTACCATGTTTTACTGCTGTATTTCCCTATACTATTTGATGTGTAAGGATAATTTGCAACCTTAAAATCTATTCATTAATACACATCCTGTCAGCCAACTGTAGCTTCTAGAAAAGATTAGTGGTAGGGAGAGATAAAGATGAAAGATGACAAGCAAATGGAAGGTATGGTAAGGTGCTACAAGTGGTAAAACTTAAATATTTTATTCTGTTGCAGATGGGGAAGAAAAATAGCTTTATTAGGTGGTTTAATGATGACCTGCTTCTCTGGCATTCTGAGATCATTTTCCATAAATTACACCATGTTTCAAATATGCAACATTATTGAGGGCATTGTTGGAGGTGGAATATATACTTCTGGTTTTGTAATGGGTGAGTTAAAAATGTAATTGTAAAATTAATCCTATGATAAATCCTCATTTGAGCATTTCTTTAAACACTTTTTATACAACTGGCATTTAATTTACAAAATGTACTTTTTAGGTCTTGAAATCATGGGCACCAAGAAAAGAACACTTGGTGGGTCAATAATGAGCATTTACAATCCCACTGGAGAACTCATTATGGGATGCATCTCGTGGTACTTCCAGAAATGGCGAAAGATTCTTCGTGTAATTTATATTCCAGCAATATTATTTGCTTCTTATTATTGGTAAGTAATTGAATTTTTTATTACAAAAGATATTATGAAGAGTAGGGAAATGTAACAGTAATAAATTTGAAGAATAATTCAAATACAAATTATGATTTAACTTGCATATTATTTACAATGGTCTTAGCTCAAAGGTCATATTATTTACAAAAGATAGACCTTAAAAGATGAACATTTCATGAGTGATTCATTATTTACAAATATAAATCTAATTGTAATGTATAGATCATCTTTGAAGCCATTTCTTATTTTTTTCTGAATTTATTCCATTAGAAAATGTATCTCTAGTTTCAAAATGCTGGATGTAAATTATGGTCATTGAATTTAATTATTTTTAAAAATTCTTGTTTTCAAGAAATTTTAGTTTTATTACATAAATGAGAGAATTTGGCTTCTTGCCTGTTGTTTTTCTTAATTGTACAAGAATTTTGTACTGCTTTTGAGGAAATTAAAAAAATTGTTATGTTTTGTGTAAAGTTCTCCCAATTATAATGAATTTTAATTTATTTGTATTTGTATTTGTATTTTGTATTTGTATTTGAAGATATACTGCAAGTTAAACTGATTAGAAGCAGAATGTTAATGTTTAATAAGGTTAAATAAATAATGCTGGAGTTAGGAAACCTTAATTATTTGATGAAGTTGATTTTCAATTAAAATAAGTTTTTCAAACTTCTCATGTAGAAATTAGTTGTGTATCTTCCTTGAAAAAAATTCTGATTAAATACAAATGTACAGTAAAATTAATTTACATGGACACATGCAATTTATTTCATGCACTTCTTACTAGTAATATTTTTCAGGTTACTGCCAGAATCTGTTCGATGGTTGATGGCTAAAGGGCGTATGGATGAAGCTCAGAAAATTATGGAAAAAGCAGCTAAAGTAAATGGTGTTGAACTTAATGAAAATTATTTCAAGAGTTTTCAATCTCTTCATAGTGCAACTGATGTAAGTTACATTATATCTTGAAGTGATCTTACAATGTCAACAATGAAAGAAACGTTTTATTTGCAATATTTAATATTTTCTTTTCAGCTTACTCAGAAGAAAAAGAAGAAACCACCTGCAGACAAGAAAAATGCATTAGTGAAAATTGCTCAGTCTAAAATTCTTTTGTGCAGACTCTTGACATGTTCTTTTTGTTGGTTAGTAAAAAATTATCAATTGAGTACGGTGTGTTGTAGAGTATAAATGGTTTTACTTATTTTAAAACATTTCAGGATGAGTGTAGCATTTGTATTTGCTGGAATGACACTGAATTCTACCTCCATGGCTGGTAACAAGTATTTAAATTACATCCTCACTGGACTCATTGAAATGCCTTCTCCAATTCTTACATATTATGGAATGAACAGATTTGGAAGAAAGAAAACACTGTGTTCATCTCTCCTTGCTAGTGGCCTTTGCTGTTTCCTGTTCATTGGAATTCCAGGAGGTAAGCAAGAGTTATAGAAGGAAGAGGAAACAAGGATTTTTATCTACAATAATGGCTTGTTTTCATAATAACAAATTAATTGAAAAAGAAGGAAAAACAGTTTCCATGCACTTTCCCTGTTGAAATAAACAATCACATACTACTCTATTGAGAATTAACAAAGCTTATCTGATCATTGGAAGAAAAACATTTATTCACTTAATTTTAAGATATTAAGATTTAGTGTTTTTACTATAAAAAAGGTCAATAAGAGCAAGTGATAACACATTTAGGGCCCACTACCATTCATTTAAAGAAAAAATAATTAAATTTGATTGTGGAGAACTGCTAAATTTTCTAAATGAAAACCCTTTTTTTTTTTGTAGGTAGTTTATAGTTAATGATAAATAGGTACAGGATGCCTTTATAACATTTTACTGATATTGTTAAATATTTTTACAGACTGGATATGGCTGCGAATTGCTTTATACCTGTTTGGAAAATTCAACATCACAATATCCTTTGATGTATTGTACATATTTGCTGTTGAACTGTTTCCCACTGAATTAAGGCAAACTTGCTTGGCTGCATGTTCTGTTCTTGGAGGCATGGGACAGATTCTTGCACCTCAACTGCCTTTATTGGTAAATTAATTTTTCTTTTCTGTTTTATAAGTTCAAAAATTTAAGTTATGGATATTCAGAATTTGTAAATCCACTTTTCCAAATAAATTAAATTTTATACTCTTCTTTCAGTCTAACTACATGGAATCATTACCTCTGATATTATTTGGAAGCATGTCTGTTGCATCTGGAATTCTTGCCCTGCTACTTCCAGAAACTCAAGGAACTAAACTTCCAGACACAGTAGAAGAAGCAGAGAATATCAGCTTGAAGAGAAGACAAATAAAACAAGATGCTCTTGCTCAAGTCGAAAGTGAAGGATTGAAAAATTCAACTCATTAATAATTAGACATATTAGATAATTATTTTATACAATAAATTTTCATTATATGTTTAATATAATCATATGTTCCAGTCTGAGTGTGATAGTATCCTCAGCTATCTCACTTTCACTGAAAGGAAAACTTCATTTGTTCTAAATCTGTAGAAAGATTTACATCTCAGTAAAAAATCTTAATTATAAAATTAAATATTGTAGAAGATAAAAACAAGTGAAATGTTCAAAATACAACTTTTCATTACACAACAACAAAATAATTGACATGACTCCAGATTTCTTCTTCATTGAAATATGAAATTCACTGGCAGCTGTGCTCGTAGCAATGCCACAAAATTATGGACACTCTCCCATGAAGCATAAGATAAATATTGGTTTTTTCCTAATAATGGTGGAATGAAACAATGAAGTATAATTCCTGCCAACTGCAAGAAGTGCAATTGTCAATGCTGCTTTTCAGTTTGGATTCACCCAATATTGTCTGTATTAAACAAATTGACTGAAATGAATGTATAAATCATGTCTGTAAAGCTTATACATGAAAATGGTACTTCAATGGCCTTAAAAAAAGTGATATTTCAATGCCTTTCATCTCACATTGCCTTCTGTAACTAATATAACTAATGTAGCATGAATATCAAACACTGTAATTGCAAGAACCAAGAAATGTCAGATTTATTATGTTTAACATTTGATACGTGAAATGTATCTTTTGATCAGAGGAAATGGAAAGTATTTTTGGATTTCAAGGAATTATGACTACTTTTGGTTAGTGATGGTGTATAAAAGCCCACCACAATATTTATCATCATTGCTCCATTTCTCACTAATTCAATTAAAAGAAATTATTTGCATATTAAAATGTATTATGGAAAAGTACAATATTTATTCTTATAGTTGATCATGAACTCAAAGAACCGAGAATAACATTTTAAACAATAGTAGTATCTTAATTAATCTCTGTTTGCCATGAAAAGATTAGTTACTGAAGAATGTGAAGTTAAACTTTTCATTAAGATACATTCTCATATTATTTCACAATCTAGATTAATTATTATAGTGTTTAATTTAAGATTATTCAATGAAAAATCTGAAGTGGATGACATTGAATTTGAGAATGATTTGAGTATTTGTGCAAACTGTACCGTGCCTTTTTTAAGAAAGACTGTATTGTGTGTGCATATTATTATTATTATTATTATTTTCTTTTTTTTTTTTGTTTCATTTCTGTATTCTTTGAAGGTTGAAGAATGGAACAGTACTTATTTCCAGAATGTTACCTGCCTCAAAGGGTAAATTAAAGCAAAGGCAAATTACCCTTTTCAGTCCTGCAGCTTTTTGAGAAATATTACCCTTAAAGATGAAATGACCAAGTAGTTACTTACCTCTTCTAACAATAAAGGAAGATTTTATTTTTAAAGAGTCAGAAATGAAAACAGTCACTGAATAGAAATATTGTTCTGTAGGAAAGTACAAATGACATTGTACATATTAGATGGAGTTATTAGTAAAGCAATTGCTATATTTTGCTTTGCAAAATGAATTTTAAGTGACCTGAATCTTTAATAATAATACTGTTGTTTATAAACAGTCTCTTTGTATAATTTTAAATGGTATTTATATGCTTGTGAAAATGGTGTATCACCATTTGAAGAGTAACATTGTCATCAACTTTTGTAGCAGAATTGATTTATTAAATTTATTTACTTGTGTTTTTGTTGTTTTTTCATTGTCCATTCCCCTACTTTATGGAATATAATTCAGAAATATTCTTGACATCTGTTGACATATGAGCAAAGGGTGTGGTGGGATAAGATAGCAGTGAAAATGGCCTCGTGGAGTTGAAGCTTTTCAAAGCTGATAAAACTGTTCAAAATGTAAAAACTAGTGGTGTTACAACAGCAAATTCTCTCATTATTTGTAACATTTGTAATTTTAATAAATCAGGAAGTCCAATGAAAATGAGACCTCACATTTTTTTAATGTACTCTTTACCCTATTCAAGGAAAAATATCAAGACAAAGATGTTCAGATTTGTTGTTTCATAAATCGGCTCAACACCATCTGGGGAACCCAAGGTAGTGTTGATTGGCAATTCTGATCGGAAATACGTTCAAACACCATATTGCAAGTTCAACCCTCATTCTCACAAACTAGACAAAAATTGTTGAAACAATTGAAATGGTTTCTATATCATCTATATAACTATATAAAATTATGAAGGCAGTACTTTTGAAAACTTGCTAACACACTTTCCAATTTCATTCATACTGACTTATCTTTAAAAGATGGTGAGAGACTAATGTTGATAGTAGTAATTCATTTTGCACAAAAGATTTTTATTAGTTTCTTATGTTCTAGCTTAAAATCTAGGTTTCCTAAAACCTAAGCTGCATAAAGTTATTGTTAGTATATCTAATTTCTATATTCTTCCGTGATTACAACTACTATTACGTTCCCGTATTACGGAGTAATAAGGTAAATTATGTAACGCTGCGCGAAAAAACGGCGGATTTTCAGCAGAAAAATATTCATCGGCGGGCCCTGATAACGAAAAATTGGATAAATCCAGTTGCAAAATTAAGAAAAAAATCCTCTAGCACGTAGTGTAGCCAGGATCCCTGTTTTGTTGGTCCTTGATACCGAAAAAACAATTGACGGCAAAACGTCCGTCTGAACATCACTAGCGCTTAAACCATGCGTAAGATTTTTTTAAAAATTCCCTGTCCATGTGGCTCGAATCGAAGCTTTGAGATTTTCAAAAACATTCTTTAAAATTTGGGGTAGACCCTACTTTATATGAAGCTCCCCGGACATTTTCAAAATTTTCTCAAAAACGGCTCCAAATTTTTGCTTTAAACCTTTGATAGGGATAGGGCCTAATGTATTCAATGAGATGACATAAAGCCATATTGCTCTATTCTTTTGTTTGTGCAAAAATTACAAAAATGTACTTTTTTTTACTTCTCTCACATCGTCAATTTTGTATTCATCAGCAGCGATTTGTTCACATTATTATACTTATGAGTACATGTGCCTTAAATAATGTAATATAAAGTTCCTGGAAAACTCAACCTTTTTCTATGAAAACTAGCTCAAAATTCCACATTTTCGGAGACACTCAAACGCCATTTTCTGCCGCCATTTGTCGCCGTAAATGGCTCCAAATTTTTTCTTCAAACTTTTCGAACGTATAGTGTTAATTGCACTCTTTAATATGACGTAACATTTTTGGATATATTTTTGTTTTTCAAAAATTACATAAATGTACTTTGTTAAAAAGATCACTCACACCGTTAGTATGCACACTTCCAGAAATTTGTAAACACTATTGTATTTGTGAGTGCTTCAAATTACTTCTAATGAAGCTTTTCGAAAACTCAAACATTTTCTGTGAAAATTACCTTCAAATTTCGAACTTACAGTAGCGTTTAAACGCCATTCTCTTAAAAACGGCTTCAAATTTTTCAAAGAAAATTGACATTTAGGTCAATGTTTTACTGTTCGTTAATATTCTGAAAATAATATTTCTGTAATACTATTAGGAAACAAAAAAATTAAGAAAATGTTTAAAAAAAAGTACTTTGGGCGGCCATAGGTGGCAGCTGGCAAGAGTTTGTGGCAAGTCCGAACAGCTAGCCGAGACCAAAGAAATAGAAAACTAATACGGGAAAGTCTGTGCCATTCTGTAGCACCATTATTATACACTTGCGCTATCTCACTATCACAATCACTACTTTCACTCTTGGTGTCCCCGCCGCAGCACTCCATATTCACGCTTATCACGTTACTGAAGTGTCACTGTCACTTTCACAAGCATGCATATGATTGCTTGTGTTTGTGTTTTCTTGCATTTATGAGTACATGTACTTCCAGATATTCTTATAAAGTTTCTCGAAAACTCAAAAGTTTTTTTTATGAAAATGAGCTCAAAATTCCGTGTTTTCAGAAATTTTTAAACGCCATTTTCTCAAAAACGGCTCTAAATTTTTTTGTCAAACTTTTCGAACGGATAATGCTAATTGCACTGTTGAAGATGACATAAAATTATTTTTTCTCTATTCCTTTGTTGTTGTTTTTTCAAAAATTACTCAAATGTTTTTTAAATATCTCTCGCCTTTAATATGAACATTTCCAGCAATTTGTATACATTATTGCTGCATTTGTGAGTGGAAGTGCTTCAAATTATTAATTAGTTATTATTAATTAACATAAATAATTATTAATAATCTAGGAATTTTACTTTTACCTTGTCTCCTGATTTACGAATCAGTAGTTTTTGTCAAAAATGATTTACTTAAGGACGAGAATATATTTTCAGCAAACGCCGATGTCTATAAGTATAACACACGACGCAGTAATCATATTCATCAGGTGGCAGTATCAACAGCTCACTAAAAAAATTCACATACAATTCATGTACATTACTCTACCACACTTTGCTAGATGACATTAAACGATTAAATTCCATAGAAAAGTTTAAATCCCAAGTAAAATCTTTTCAGCTACATAACTGTTTTTATACAATTCGAGACTATATCGAGCATCAAAAGGAAAGTAACATTAATTTTAACAATGATAGTTAATGTAATTATTGACCATTTGGGCTGTATGACCATTTGGACTGTAAAGAACTTGTAACAAGTATTGTACCACAGCTTCTGACCCCCATCTCGATCAGGTTTTTCATCCAGTTTCCCCGATCCTTTGAGCAAATAATGAGATGGCCCCTTGTTTTGCTTCTGGACATAAATGTAACTTCATTATTTGTGCACGTCTTCTAAATGTCAGTGGGAAATATTATTCAAGTTATTGTTCTCCACATTGTCGCGGCAAAATGTATTATTCTTTTATGAAGAACATGATGAGGGTTAAGGGCACAAATTAACTTCTCCCAAGAAGAACTAATTTACCTTTGAAAATATATTTTATTACAAAGGAGCGAATATTTTGTCAACAAAACTTGAAAAAAACGCTCTTTTTTCTGTATTCAAAATTCGACTAGAATATGGCTTAGGATAGAGATCACAGAATTATGAAAACGTGCACAGAATTCACTTCTCCCCATAGCTCGTCACACACAATTTTTAAATGTTTTTGACGTAAATAAATAAATTTAAAAAGTGACTTCCAATAAAGCTTTTCGAAAACTGAAAAGATTTCTGTAAAAAAGAGCTTCAAATTTCGCATTTACATTAGAGCTTACTTTCTTAAAAACGACTCGAAATTTTTGAACGAAAATTTCCTCAGAGCACAAGCTTTCACTCTTCTAAATTATTCTTAAAGTAATATTTCGGTTCTACCATTAAGAAACCGAAATATTGAAAATGTTCAAAAAATGTACTTCGGACGGAGATGGATGCCAGCTGGCAAAAGTATGTGGAAAGTCCGAAAAGCTAGGTCTGACCAAAGAATTAGATAACTAGTACATGAAAGTCTGTGCCATTCTGTAGCACGACTAGTTTTGTAAATTGCACTAATTTCAAACACAAATTATCCAAAAGCGACTCATTTAAAAAAAATGTACATGCCCTATTTTAACGAGCTGCTTTTTGGAACCGATTTTGTTGAAAGCAAAAATCTCTTCCTTCAATTTTGTTATGTTTAAATGTTAACATTTTGAAATGTTCAAAAATTCAGAGTTCGCCGGAAACGAGACTAACACCAATTGTTTTACTGTCCATATGAGAAAAAATTCTAAAGGAAGATAGCTGTTTTTGCGAAAAAAATGTTTAAAAAATTAAAAATTGCCCATATTACACGCAAAATTACTCGAAAACTACTCCCATTTTTGAAAAATTGTGCATGTCCTTATTTGAAGTTCTGTCCTTAAAGAGTAGGTTTTATGAGGGCTTAAACCCCATTTTCTTGAAAACAGCTCCAATTTTTGCAACGAAAATTGGCATTTAGGACAAGGTTTAACTGTTTTTTAATATTCTTAAAATAATATTTTTGTTCTATATAACGACCCTTCTCGGGGGGCGAGTGTCGAGGCGTTCCCACGAGGTGGGAGGGCCGAGCGCCCGGAGAGGGGAGCCCGCATGTGGTTGACATTTGGCAGGCTACGTCCCGGGGTCAGTCGAAGGGGCGGTTTCCTGGAATGTCATTTTTTTTGGAAGCGAGCGGAGGGGGAGAACTGGTGGAAGCGAGGAGTGTCGAGGAGAGTAGTCTTAGAAAAGAAATGTAACAGGAAGGTTGCGACGTTTGGACGCTTATTTTCCGATTTAGGGAAGTTATACTTAATAAATTAATTAGTAAAATAATCTGTGTTTGCTTCATGAAGAGCAGGAGAAACCCTAACAGGAGAGAAAGAAAACTGGTGGCAGCGATGGTGATGTCTGAAGAAAACCGTTAATTGAAGATTGAAGTATTGCCAGTGTGTGCAACGTATGGGAACTGTATTTATGTGTGGGTAAGATACGCACTAGTACGCAACGCCGCAACTTTATGTGAAACGTATGTACGTGAATCACGGGAAATGTTTCGTGAGAATTTGTGAAAAGTTGAACTGGAAATCGGTGACAGGATAACCAATCCTATGAACTGTCGTGAGCGAACTGTTTAAGCGAGATGTCCAGGTATCCATCACGTGGTGTTGTGTGACCGGAGCAGTGACGAGTTCTGTTACGGAGATATCAAGCGAAGGCTTGTAGAGTGGCAGAATCTGTCGGAGGCGACCGGGAAGCGACCGGAGAACGTGAAATGATGGTTATCGAGCTGTGGACCCTTAAATGCTTCGCAGTTGCCGTGTGACGGGAGCAGTGGCTAAATTCTGCAGCGGAAATATCAAGCAGATGTCTTGCGGAGTTGCAGAATCTACCGGAGGCTGCCTGGAGGTGACTAGAAATACGAAACGACTGTGAACGAGCTGTGAACTCTTACGGACTTGCAGTGCCTTGTGACGGGAGCAGTGGCGAATTTCTGTGACGGAGACATCAAGCAGAGGGCTTGGGGGAGTTGCGGAATCTGCCGGAAGCTACCTGGAGGTTACTGGAGAACGAGATCGACGGTGAACGAACTCTGTGAACTTGACTGTTGGAACAAGAATATTTACTAAAGTATTTTGTTGTGTGACGCCAAAATTTAGCTGTATCTGGTGATAAAGTGCTGATAAATCAGGTGAGCTTACTTCCCTTGTTTGCATGCAAATTGTGTGTAGCTTACTATTCAGCTGGTTATTGCTATTGTATTGCATTGTTACTTGTAAAACAAAATGTCGGGATTATCGAAAGATGTTTTGTTAGAGCTCGCGGATGCACTAGGAATTGAGTCGCCTCTGAATATGACCTTAAGACGTCTTGAAATTGCAATTAAGAGTCATTCGGATTTCGATGAGGAATGGTTTCAAGGGAGTCTAGAGAGAATAGAATTAGCTAGAGTAGCAAAAGAAAAAGAAAGGGAAAAAGAGTTAGAATTAGCTAAATTAGAAAAAGAAAGGGAAAAAGAGTTAGAATTAGCTAGGATTGAGGCTGAAGTGAGAATCAGAGAAGTTGAAACGGCTTCTAGAGATAGGTCGGTTGCAGATGACAGTCATGTTACTGGACAGAATAATAGATTTCACGAAAGTAGGCAATCCTTGTTAAAACAAATGGGTAAATTTCAACCGGAGGTGGAAGAAATTTATCTTTTCATCCAAAGATTTGAGCAGAATGCGAGAGCTGATAACCTTGATATAGGAAGATGGGCTCATTTCGTAACGTGTTTGATGCCTCCTTCCGTGGCTGAATATGTTACTCGCGAAAATATGGATGGAGTTGCATCGTACGAACAGATTAAAGAGTGGCTAATTAATAAGTATCAAGTGACGCCGGAAAAATTACGCCAACAATTTTTCGAAATCAAGAAAACCCCGAACCAAACTTGGAAGGATATTTCTTATGAGCTCTACACGAAATTATCAGGTTGGGTTAAAGGTATGCAGGTAGAGACATTAGATGAATTGTTATCATTACTCGTGTCGGACAGAATGAAACGGTTAGTTCCATACCAGGTAAGAGAGCAGCTTTTGATGCAGTGGCCCAAATTTAAAAACCATAAAGAGTTTGCTGATATTTTGCAACAATTTGATGATGCCAGGTCAGGTAGTGGGTTCAAAACTAGCGATCAGCTCATAACGGAAAATAGAACAAAAAGAGGGCAAGCGAGTAATATTAACAAATGGTCGAAGAGCGGAACAAATAATTCTGAAAAGGGTAAATTTGAAATAAAAGAAAATAGAGGTTCTCGGGAAATAAAATCATCGCTTACACAGATTAATAAAATTGTTCCTCTTCCTGCTGATGCCGAGAAAAGAAGGGCATTTACCTGTTATTATTGTGGATCAGTAGGGCATATTAAAAGGCACTGTCCTAAATACAAAAGTGAAGTAGATTCTGGAAAATATGAAAGGGTTCAGGAAGTAGAGGTGCAACCTCTCTTAGAAGTGAACAAGGTAGGACTAGAAATTCAAAATCCAGGACTAGGGAAAAGAAATTGTCAATTTGATATGAATGATAGGTACAGCAACAACTTAATTAACGGTTATTCTATTAAGGTTCTCCGCGATAGTGAGGCTAGTATTGACGTGATTTCCAGGAAGTATGTAGATAGAAGTCACTTCACGGGGGAGTCTGTTTGGGTTAAAAACCCTCTAGCAGAGGAACCGGTTTTCTTACCTGTGGCAGAAGTTGAAATTGTCGGATCATTTGGAAAAATTTTCGGCAGAGCTGTAGTGGTTCCTGATAGCCATGAAGTTAATAAATATTTGCTTGGGAATGAAACAGCTAGGAAAATCGATGAATTAAATGACAAAAGACTTATTGAAGGAAATGTTTTCACTTCTCAAAATAAAGATGAAATTGAACATGTAGTGAATGAGGTTAAAACGAGGGCGGCTAGATTAAAAGAGGAGAGAGAAAAAGAGCGAGAGCAAGAATTGTTAATTGTGGAGCAGCATGAAAGAGAGCTGGATTCTCAGGAACAGGAAGACAGTGATAGGGAATTCGGGAATTCTGAAAATGAATCAGATGAGGTAGGAGAACAACCATTGCATTGTAAAATAGCATGTTTTACTAAAGAGAAATTCATTGAGGCTCAGGAAGGAGATATTAAATTGAAAGAACAAATAGATAAAATACACAACGGGGAACGTGATGATAGATTTATAATCAGGCAAGGTGTTCTGTTATATAAGGCACCTAACAATGATTCGAAAGGGTTAATAGTTGTGCCAGAGAGCTTGCGAAATGATCTATTGTCTTTTATTCATGATCATGCAGTGGCTCATTTGGGAATTTATAAGACACGGAAAGCTTTGGAAAAGTATTTCTATTGGCCCAATTTCAAAAATGATGTAACGAAATTTGTGCGATCTTGTGATCGATGTCAACGAGTGGGTTATGGGACAGACAAGGGAAAAGCACCGCTAGTTCTCGTTCCCACTGTAACGGATGTTTTCGAGAAGGTGTGCATAGACACTGTAGGACCGTTTCCAGTCACTACAAATGATAATAGATATATTCTGACTCTGATTTGCGAAATGTCTAAGTATCCAGAGGCTGTTCCATTAAAAGACATACAGTCAGAAACTATTGTACACGCTTTATTAGAAATATTCTCCAGAATCGGATTTCCAAAAGTGGTGCAATCGGATCAAGGCAGGTCATTTGTTAGCAATTTAACAAGTGAGTTTTTGGAAGAAATGGGAATTCGAGTACTGCATAGTTCAGTTTATCATCCCCAAACAAATTCAGTAGAGCGCTGGCATAGAAGCTTAAAGAAGGTGTTACGAACTGTGTGTCACGAACAACAAGAGAGTTGGGATCGCTTCTTACCGGGTGTCCTACTAGCATTTCGAACAGCTGTTCATGAAACTACGGGATTTTCTCCATCCGAACTAGTTTACGGTCGGGAAATTCGAACTCCTCTGACATTATTGAAGGAACAATGGCTAGGACAGAAAATGACATATTCATCAGAAACACCTGTAACTGAATATGTATTTAACATAATAAATCGGTTGCGGAGATGCAGAGATCTGGCGATCGAAAATACCGAGAAAGCTAAAATTAAAGGTAAACGGTATTATGACAAAAACGTTAGAGTCCGAAATTACAAACCGGGAGATAAGGTACTTATTCTGTCAGTATTGGGAGGAAGTAAATTAGGAGTGAAATGGAAGGGGCCAGGTGAAATTATAGAACAAATCTCACCAACCAATTATTGGGTTAAATTCCATGACACTAATAAACAACAAGTGTATCATCATAATTTGTTGAAACCTTACTACGAAAGAATAGAAGGTGTGAACAATGTAGATTTATTAAGCAGTATTGATGAAGAGGTGAGTGATGATGAAATCCTTGAAATAGAAGAGAAGGTGAATCCGGAGTGGATTAAAGAAAGCAAGTTAGAGGAAAGGGTAAATAGTGAGCAGGTTGCCCAAATAGTGTCATTACTAGCAGAGTTTAAAAATGTATTTTCTACAAAACCCGGGAAAACTGATGAAGTAATTCATGACATCCAACTAACTGAGGAACCCTCCTTTAAAACAAAATGCTATCGTTTCTCTCCTAGGCAAAGAGAAATAGTACAGAAGGAGATTAAAAAGATGTTAGAATTGGGAGTTATCAAAGAGGGGGTTTCAGATGTGTTATCTCCCATGATTTTGGTTGAGGCGCCAAATAGAGAACCTAGACTCTGTGTAGATTACCGGCAGCTGAATTCTATTACGAAACCATGCATGGAGCCGATGCCTCATATTGAGGACAGGATCAACGAAGTCGCTAGTGCCAAATTTATTACTCTATTTGATCTTTCAAAGGGCTATTGGCAGATTGGCATGTCTCCGAACGCACAAAGGAATGCTGCTTTTGTGACGCCAAATGGAACTTACCTTCCCTTAAGAATGCCATTCGGGTTGCGAAATGCACCTTATGAATTTTGCAGACTTATGCGGCATGTGTTTGAAGGTCTTACGTGTGTCGTTACCTATTTAGATGATATTGCGGTAATATCACCCACCTGGGAAGCTCATTTAAGAGATATTCGCCAAGTGTTGGAGCGGGTAGATCGGTTTGGTCTTACGATCAAACCAAACAAATGCAAAATTGCGCAGGACCGGGTCTGTTATTTGGGACATATGGTAGGACGGGGATGTCTTAGTCCGGTTCAGTCAAAGGTTAAGGCTATTTCTGAATATCCTACACCTAGAAATAAAACTGAAATTAGAAGATTTTGTGGACTGATATCTTATTACGCGCGATACATTCCCAACATGGCGGTCATAGCAGCTCCGCTGACTGATTTGACAAAGGGAAAACCTAGAAAGGGAATCATAACTTGGAATGAGAGTTGTCAGAAAGCATTTGATCAATTAAAGAATATTTTAGTATCTGCTCCAGTATTAGAAGTTCCCAGAGCCGATTCCGAATTTATCATGCATACAGATGCTTCGGACTCAGGTGTCGGTGTCGTGTTGAACCAATTAAACAGTGCTAATGAAGAACATCCAGTTATCTATCTTAGTAGGAAATTTAGAGGAGCGGAATCTCATTATTCTGTGATTGAAAAAGAATGTTATGCTCTAGTCTTGGGAATCAAAAAGTTAAGGTACTATTTAGATAATTGCAAACCATTCACCATTGTTACTGACAATAATCCTCTTAGCTATCTTCATTCCAAATCACCTACAAATTCGCGAATCATGAGATGGATATTGTTCCTTCAACAGTTCAATTTCAAAATAAAACATCGGAAAGGGAAGGACAATGTAAATGCTGATGCTCTCAGCAGAATGTATCAGAAATCAGCTGATTAGTGGTGTACATACGTGTGCAAACAAGTATCCTGGAAGTGAGACTCTAGGTCACTAACGTACATTGAAATAATTCCTATACGGTTCATAAAAATGAAGCTTACGATTGAAAGTTGTGGATGTGTGTACTCAATGTAAATTAAGAATTCTTATATGTCATGAGTATTTCTATTTTTCAGTAATTCAAGTGTTCTGTGTAATATTAAGACTTCTTATGTTATGTGTATTTCTATTTTCATCAATTCAATGTTCTGTGTAAATTAAGTGTTCTTGTATGTTATGGGTGAATTCTAGTTTCAGTATTTGAAGTGTCTTCTAGGTAAATGTCGTATCTGTATTTATGTGTATGATCCAATTTCAATAATTGTATGTACGTAAGTGTCACTATGTACGTCATGTATGGGTAGTGTTCGTTACTTAATGTGCTTAGCGAACTGCCAGGCCCATCTTACGAACCGAGGAGGGGAGGGTTTTATAACGACCCTTCTCGGGGGGCGAGTGTCGAGGCGTTCCCACGAGGTGGGAGGGCCGAGCGCCCCGGAGAGGGGAGCCCGCATGTGGTTGACATTTGGCAGGCTACGTCCCGGGGTCAGTCGAAGGGGCGGTTTCCTGGAATGTCATTTTTTTTGGAAGCGAGCGGAGGGGGAGAACTGGTGGAAGCGAGGAGTGTCGAGGAGAGTAGTCTTAGAAAAGAAATGTAACAGGAAGGTTGCGACGTTTGGACACTTCCTCTCCGATTTAGGGAAGTTATACTTAATAAATTAATTAGTAAAATAATCTGTGTTTGCTTCATGAAGAGCAGGAGAAACCCTAACATTCTACTATTAGGAAACCGAAAAATTAATAAAAAAATTTCAAAAAAAAAATGTAGTTTGGGCGGCGATAGATGGCAGCTGTAAAGAGTATTGGCAAGTTCGAATAGTTAGCCGAGACCAAACGAAACAGAAAACTAATACTGGGAAGTATGTGCCATTCTGTAGCACAACTAGTTTCACGATGGTATCAGAATTTCCATGTGTAGTCTTCCCCAAGCTTCATAAAATTCAGCGAAGATAATGTTTTCAACTTCAGGACAAGACATTGAAGAGAGTTCTATAGCAACAGCCAAAGGACTGTCACCAGTTATTATTTCACTTGTTAAGAAAAAGTCTAAAATTAATTTCATAAAATATTGCTTTTGAACTGAATCGAATTTTGCGTTCCCTGTTAAACCTAAAGGTTTCTTTCCGAGTATGAGCCCCGGTGTGCCCTCCGCTTCCCAACCCCTTGCTTCGGCTATCATCGTCGAATTGTCGTCAAAGGCCAAGGCCATCTCGAGCTCAAGTGCAGAGAGTATATAACTCCGTGTGCACTTGAGTGCTCAAGTGGCTTATATTTCGCCAGGTGCCGGCAGCGAATGTAGACAGCAGTCTGTGCCCGCCAATCTCCGCCAATGCATTGGTGGAGCACCGTGGGCATTGCAATGCCCATGGTGGCTCGCGGGCGCCCGCGTGCCCGCCCGCGGGCAGCTGAGTTGGAACACCCTGCTCTAGTTCGTTCAGATCGATCGGGGAATATAAATTTTGGAGAAAAAGAAGAAGATATAATATAATACAAGAAAGTATGAGGTGATGCTTTTTTTCCCTTGAAAATAAATTTGAAATTCGCGAACTTGAAATATATATATACACACCAGTCGCGGCTCGTGGTTTTATAAATGAGGAAGGCTGCAAATGCATTGCATTGCCTGCATTGTATTTCTATTAATAATAAGTTTGATACAGACGATTGAGAACGACGCGAAATACCGTGAGATATTCCATTCTGGGGCCCATTTCACAAAGGTTACAAGTTACTAGTACTAGTAATCATAAATACTCGTAAGTTCTGTTTAACAACGATTTTGCCGGGCTCCAGAAGACAAGACCTCATGCACCAAGAAAGAAAAACCCTAGTATAGCGCTCCTACCGCATACTGGGAAAACTAGTTCAAGCGCAATGCTACCCGCAGAGCTGCACAGTAATGCTATCTGGTGAGCCCGCCGTTCTTCAGACCCTAGGCTCCACCGTAGGCTGTTTCGCCGCAGCCTCCGTCCCCTGGTAAGCGTCTGCAGTGAATGCATGACGTCACGCCTCCTCGTTTTATACAGGCCTTATGGGAGAATAAAGTGGGAGCCTAACGCTTCTCTCTTCCCTGTCAACAGCTTTAAATGCGTTACGGACGGCCGTTAACGAACCGACAAAGAAAAATTTTGATATGATTGTAACATAATACAACTCAGAATTCCATTATTAATAAATAAATACATTTGTAAACATATTTTTAAATTTCTTTTAGACGGCGATTTCTCTAGGAGAGGCTCCGCCTTACAGCCTTTCATGACGAGCCGCGCCTGATACACACACACACACATACATACATACATAGTTCTTACAGATAAGTTTCATTTCATTTGAAATATTAAGTGTGTGAAAATGCCTATCCCTGTTTTGAACTTCTTGACATGTTAAATCGATCTTTTAATTTAAGAATTCCTTTAATTCGTATGAGAAAGACCAAGGCAGTCTACATCCAATGTAATGTTGCATTTAATGCAAAATGTTCCCAGTTTTCTGTGAAGTTTTTAAATGGTTAAATGGTTCTCTGTTTCTCGTGCTTTCCAATACATTGTTTTTCGTATCGTATCATAGATGATTGAAGCAAATTTTGTAAGATAACTACCCAGGACCGCAATAAGTCTAGAGAAGGATGAAGTGTTTAATGCATTGATTCCTTTCCAAATTCGCAAAAAGACAAGCCGCTTGCGTTCTGAGGGCCACACAAAATAGGGAACCACAGAGTTAAGTCTGTCGATTCATGCGAGTCCCATCGTGTCGCAAAAAGAGAGCTGCTTCAAGCCATCATCCCAAGTCAGAATTATATCAAATGTATACTCAAATTTAGTGCTTATTTATTTCTTCAAGAATGTCCCAATTTCTGTTGTCGTTTGGGGGAATTTCAGTTTTCCTACTTAAATCTCAAACTAGCAGAAACTCACGTATTTTGAAAATGAACTATCAGAATGAGTTGAGAACCTGTCCCAAACTTAGAGACAAAAACTAATTAATTATTAAACACAATCATTTACTTGTATCTTTTGAACGAAAATATTTTTCATTGAATTTTAGCTCCGAAGCGCCTGTGAGGAACAGCTGAGAGCTGCCTCACAAAGAAGCTTCGCGGGTTGCCTGCACAACAGGCGTAAGATTGCGAAAAAGTTCATTTTAACCACTTTGATTGTCTAAAGCCAAAGTTTATTAACTGCTGTAATCAGTTCAGTAATAATTATTATCAGAATTCAAGTGTTGTAATACTAAATGGCATCTCAACGGCGCATCTGACAGTGAGAAGGGAGGCGACGCGCGACGTGCTCTTAGAGGTACACGTAAGCTTCCGCGACTCGAGTCCATGATTTCTTGGCTGTCCAGGAGACGCCGCGTCGTTGGCTGAGAGGGCAACTCGTCATTGGCCTCTCAGCCAGCGACGCGGCGTCTTCCAGACAGGCAAGAAATCGTGTTCTTAGAGGCCAAGGCGGAAGCGGTCGTTTGGGCGGTGGACACCGCTAATAAACTATTGACGAGCAGCGACAGGATTGTGAGAGATAGAGACAGAGAGAAGAATATATATAATTTGGCGATTGGGGCTGTTTCCCAAATGCCACAGCCGCCCCCGCGGCTAAAATACTACTACGAACGCCAAAGAGAAGAGCGCGCAACGGCGCGGCAATCTGAAAACTCACCACCTCTTAGTTGTTGAACGCAATTCAGCACAGCACTCCTGGTGCAGTGGTCTCGCAAGGGGTCAAGACCGTGAGGGGAGGACGCGCTACCACCCCTCCGAGAAAAGCGGTGACACATACGCTGACGCCGGAAGCAAGCGCTCTCTTTTCTTTTCGTCCGAGCTATCGTCGAGTTCTTCTTGTCCGAGCTGCTATCGTAAAAGTTTTCTTTAATATGTGCCACTGTAGAATAACAGAACTTCGTTGGAGATTCGTAATTAGATACTTTCATAAAGATTGCTGTGAGTAGAGTTGGTGAATTTAGTGGAAGAGGCGATGAAAGTACCTGTAGTATTGAATTTCATTAACAATGATAAACTGAGAAAGTGAACATTTCATTGAGAACTTTGCTCTACGAACTGCGCGCAAGAGAGAGAGAGGTGCAACGAACTTACGTGAAGTACGTGATAAATTTCTAACGGAATGAGTAGCCGGCACAGCCGAAGGAACAAACATATATCGTGAAGGCGGCAACAACTATTTAATAATTGTACGAGAACTGTGATCGTGCCTGTGAGTGCCGCGAGAATGCCAGTAATTGAATATGCAACTTGTTCATTGCGTCGTGCAGGGACTTTTCGCACGAGGATTTACAATAACCAAAATCGTACCACAACAAATCAGTGCATCAGTTACAATGGAGAATATATCAAGTTCGCAGCACAGTTTTCGTAACCAGTGTATGTCCCTAATCACAGTACGGTTCATCCATCCCCAATAAATCCGACGATACACGGCTTTGTTCACTTAAACAGTAGGCACTTAGGTCCAGGCACAAGCTCTCAGTACCTCTGACCGGGAGGTCCAAGATTCGAGTCCCGACGGTGGCAAGATTTTCGACACTAGCTTGTCAGCTAGGTCGAATTCAGTCGCTGTCTGGAGCAGAATTCTAGCGGCCGGCTGCTCTGATCGGTAGTTTTCCGTGGTTTCTCCGATCAACACCAGGCGAAATCCGGAGCAGTACCCTAACAAACGGGCCACGGACCGCGCGCGCTCTTTCCTTCCTCTTCTTTGTCCTATCCTCACCCTTTACACACTCACACTTACACTAACAAGCGTTACACTACTACACATGCCAGGAGATCGGTCGGGAGCTTACAGCTTGTCTCGGCTGGGGCGGTGCCCCGCTGGTGGGAGATACCTGGTTGAGGGGAAAACCCCGCTAGTCGACGGTAGGTCGGCGCCGGATCTCGCTATCCAGCGGGGAAAATATCACCGCCATCTCCCGAGGAAATAAAGCGCACTACACTTACGGGACCAATGACGACCTCTGTAGTTGACGCGCCGGGAATCACGAACAATCAATCAATCACAAGCTCTCTCCTACCCTGAAGTGCGCTACCCTGCAGCGTGGACGCCCATTTAAATGCCCCAACACATCCACAAGCGGCCCGTGCCGTAGTCTAAAATGAACCACAATTTTCTTATCAGGACGTAGTTGGACGTGAAACTTAGTGAACCATAATGTTCACATTTGCAGATGTATGATCCATTTTTCACTTAATACTGGTTAATCCATGTAGTTGAAAATATAATTGAAAGTCGGGAATAGGCCTATGTAAAATTTAGCTCGCGCGATACTCCTCCTTCACAGCTTGTTTTACGCCAACAAAAGCGATGAAATAAAGTTATATTACTACTGGAGACAAGTATTTAATTGACCGAATACCTTCCATATCACAGAGCTTGACTATCGCCTTTCGTTGAGAAATACGAATGATTCATCGAGCGGCAGCCGACTCGCTCGCGCAACACTTCCTTTAAAATAAGACAAGAAGGCAACTCTCCTATGACAGTAGCGTACATCGAAAAAATAAACCTGCTCTCAAATCCCATTTTTTGAACATCGATGATTAAATTCACTAATACAAAAGGCCGACATTGAAATGTTGGGGAAGGTCTTGTTCAGCCTAGATTTGCCTTCTAGTCCTCTAGTCCGGAGAGCAACTCACTTGTCGCCACGATTGTAGGCGTTAAGATAACCCCACGACCAGTCATGAGAAACGATTGCCCACGACGTATCAGGGTGCGCCTCACCCTCCCGATATGGCGTCTATGGCACAACAGAGTGCTAAACCATGTCAAAAGGGCCACCTTATCGAGTTGATGGACTGGACTGGACGAAGACTGTAGTTCAATTATCCGTAGTGGGCGATTGCATTAGGTTGTTACATATTACTTTGTTATACCTCCTGCTTTATAAAATGAAATAGTGGTAAGCACATTTCGGAGGCCCCAAGCCCCGTTGAGAAGGTAGTTCGCGAATTAATTAAAAAAATAATTTTATAAAGCAGGAAGTGTAACAATGACCTAATCTCGCCGGGCCACTATAGAAAAATCGAAGTATATGCGGTAGCGGGGCAAACCTGCCCGGAAAGGAGCACAAAGTGATCGTGATAAACGGCTCAGTATGCATCGTATACCTGGGGTGTCTAGAAAAGAGATCGCGCAATACGAGTTAGAAGATAGATTTTGGGAATATCAAGATTTTATTTGCGTAAAAGCAAAGCTAAAATATTACACAACTCCTGAAATCAACTGCTTACTTCCGCCTCCAGAATAATCAAATCATGTGTGCTAAAGCTATCTCAACAAAAGGCCCCAAATGATGAGCTTGCCACCGGCTTAGCTGGCTCAGGGCATCAGCTGATGTCACCGCAGTGCCTCTGACCGGGAGGTCGTAGAATTCGAATCCAAATTGTGGCAGGATTTTCGACACTAGTTAGCTGGGTCGAATTCAGCAGCTACCTGGAGGAGAATTCTAGTGGACGGCTGCTCTGACCGGTAGTTTACCGAGTTTTCTCCGATCAACATTAGATGAATGTCGGAACAGTACCCTAACAAACGGGCCACGGACCGCGCACGATCTTTCCTTCCTCTTCCTTGTCCTCTCCCCTCCCTTTACACACATACTTACACGCACTACATTACCACACATATCGGGAGCTTAAAGCTTGTTCCGACTAGGGAGGTGCCACGCTGATGGGAGATACTTGGTTGGGGAAAATCCCGCAAGCGGACGAAGTCGGCGTAGTCGTAGTAAGCGGACGTAGTCTTGGTAGTCGCACCTGGTGGCGGTGTTCCAGCGGAGGAAGAGCACCGCCACCTTCCGCAATAAAAACATACTCTACACTTACACGCACTTGGCACACACTAATGACTATAGCCGTTGGCGTGCCTCGAATCACTAATCAATCAATCAAAAAAGCTTACCACCCAACTCTTTTTCGCCAAACGACGTCATTCCGGACATCTCTATTTTGGGACTTTTATTGGGAACATTTTGCACAGTGATAATCAGAAGCATACAGCAATCGACAGCAATCTTTTGAGAACTCTAAACCACTTTTGAGCATCTGTGCATGCCTAACTCGAGTCCATTATAACATAACACCGTATTAATTATCACATCTCAGTATATTGAACATTCTTTCACAAGGGTGAACAGTAGTTAAATCGAATTTTCATTATTATTTATTCCAGTTATTTTGTAAATTGAAATATAAATCCTGGGATGCTAAGGCAGAAACATAAATGTCAAAAAACTTGATTTTTCAGGAGATACTTTCCAAAGTTCCTGGGTTCACCAAAACTAATGTTTTATTTACAGACTATAGCAAGTCCATTAAAGAGTTTCACAAATAACAATCTTATTTTCTGGCAGGACACTGCAAATTTTCACCAGGTAAAGAAAATATCAAAAATCAATAAAAAATTCAGCTTTTCTATATCTAGAATTCTGCCTTCCTACTTCAGAATTAATAAATATAATCACTGTTGGCTTAAATAATCCTTCTCTCAAGTCAATATTAATACAAATAAAATTTCAGCCTTCCATGGCCAGAGTCAGTATCTTTTTGTCAGTATGGGGGTCTTAGATACCAATGCCAAGAGGTCCATTTAGCCCTCACTGGAAGCAACATTTCGCCCACATTGCTGCTACTTCCCTCAGAGTGAAATGCATTGGCAACATTTGGTCCATATCATGATATAGTGATTTCGCATCCATGGTCTTAATTTTAACCTGCTGACTTACATTATTCACGTGGGCACACTGCCTGATGCCACTTAAAGGTGCCACCTCAAATTTAAATGAAAAAAACTCTGACATCAGCATACATAAATTTACAATACAAGGTTGTATTCTAAGAGTTAAATAATACTAAAATATGATTTCTTGAATTTTGTATTTTTTATTTATTTTTAAATTGGACTATCAGCATAGAGAAACACAAGAACCACCTTCAGAACCCATAGATGTTATCAAAAACCTTTCCCTACACTTCCCACAACCAGCAGGTTCTAACTTTCTGGATGTGTGCAAATAACAAAAGAACATAGATGAGAATTGCACTCTCAAGGTTCACAATTTTCATCTAGTGTTGACAATAGGGGTCAGAAGTTCTGTCATCTTTCAGTGACATTGGGAATTTCTGAGTTAGGTCTACTAGATGTTTTAAAAAAATTAAAAGTTGAAAAAACAATTATATTAAAAGAAAACAACAATAAAAAATAAACAATAATTTACAATGGATGATCTGACTTTAAGAGGATTCAGAAGGTTAGTATAACAATATAACTTGAATCCATGGAAAGGGTTCAAATAATGCAACAGGAGGCTGAACGAGGGTTAAACTTGGCAGGAAGATCCCTTAATAAGACTCTTAACTATTTAACCCACATTCAAGAAAAAAGTAAGCAAAACAATGTTTCCAATTATTTTGTATATTTAGACCATTTTATGCCAGGTTGGAATCACAAATCAATTTTGTTCAATAGCTTCTTTTTTCTTCTCACATTTTCAGAAGTCAATAATTGACATAAACTCATAGTAGGTACATGCATTAATTCTTCTCTTTGGGAAGATGACAAATATGACAAGAAGACTACTCTCCTTTTCAAACACTTGACAAATTTCACAATGAAACATTTTCAAAACACATAGAAAATTATTTTGTAACATCACACTTATTTAAAGAAATTTCTTTGGCACTGTTTTTTGTATGAACTCATGACTGTACCCTGCATACTACACATTTTCAATGAAGACATGGAAGAATTATGACTAGGCAATGACAAATACCTTCTATCTATCAAATCATTGTCACACTAGAAATATGAATAGTATTCATACTAATTTTCAGGATCAAATAACCAGCATTTGAAATGCTGCCATGAATTAATTTGTCTTTTGATATGTTATTTTTTGTAATAACATAAACAAAAGATTAATAAATAAATTTTCATTCTGAATATATCTTTGAGAATCAATACATTTACATCAGGCAAATCTGAGAAAAGAATAAACAAAAACTCAAAGGATAAAAATTTCATCACCTATGTGTTGGAAAAAGAGACATAAAGAATCTACAGAATCTCTTTAGGCCCTGACAATACTGCACACAATATCCATTTCTATATCTAAAAATATTGACAAGACAGTGTAAGCCAGTACACTGTATTGTTACCAGTAAAAGAAACAAAACATTACCATAATAATTATGGTACATGTTCTTATATAATGTCATAAAATACTCTGTTTATCACATATCATTAGGTGTAATGTGTACACTTTTAACAAATTATTGCAATAACAAATGATTATATAACAACTGACATGATCAACATGCACAACCAACTGGAAGTTTGAGTGTTTTGAAACTAATTCCTAAGGAGGAAGACAAGACACTTCTTGTGTTGAAGTGTCTTATAATCTTTCAAAATGGAATCACTAACTAGAAATATCATATCTGAGTACTGTCATGTAAAAAATATTCCTCTAAAGCAAACTTACAATACTTATCATCAGGTAGGCAGTACATAAATTTTTCACTAAAAATTTTGTTCATTACATTTTACTTTGAACAAAGTATCACTGTAAGTAGATAGTCTATCTATAACCACAATAACTTCAAAAGTTGACAGTGTATATTTCAGAGTTTCACACTTTTACTAAGACTACTTTTCTCTGAATTTACGTCTTTTTCAATTCCTACTCATATGAATTATGAGCGAGTGTTTTTGATTCAAAGAAATACAATCATGTTTTAATATTGGACTTTTCTGTGCTTCTGAGTTTCACTACCGACTCTGGGCTAAATACGTAATGGTACTAGCAATTAGTTCAAGAGCAGTTACATTTTCATAAAATTGTAGTAGCAGTAAACTGACATGAAAGACAAGTTTGTACACATACTCAAAATGTTTCAGAATGTGTAGAATAGGCTGTCTAAAATATTATTCCCCTACATACTAAAATGGACTAACCGCACACTTGTTTCTTCACATCCCAAAGGATATTTTAGTGTAAGAAATACTTGTTTTTCAAAATTTTCAAACGCTCATCAGAAACATGAGAAGTGCTGGCAGAAGCTTGGTCAGCTCCAGGATCTGTCCAACAAAACCCATCAATTACTCCTTTAATCACAAAGCAGTATTCCTGAAATCCTAGAATGAACTTCTACACTACTTAGAAATTACAGGAAAATTTCACAAACAGTAATGGTGGAAATTTATTGATATACTTCATTCACAAGCAAATCCATGAAGTTGATATGCAGCAAAATCAAAAAATAGGAACTCTGCAGCTATATGATTACACAATAAGATTTTAAATATAGTTAGGAGAAATCTTTGCCATTGATTCCTCTACAGGAATGTAACACCAAATCTTAGAATTTTTCCTCTCAATTATACAATTCATTATCTTAAGCAGTCAGAAAAGATTCATACTGGTTCATTAAAATGAAACAAACAAATACATAAATAAATTAATAAAAAAGGTTTCTCACCTGAGTTGGCATGTTTGCGAATACTTTTCTCCAGTTCTCGACGCAACAAATGATTAATTGGCACTCCAGCTGGCCAATTATCTGAGATGGTGCCAGGAACAGAGACAGAATGTTGTGCAAGAGTGTGAGTTGGGTGAGGCAAGTGATGCAGTGAACCTCCTTTTAAGTCCTTTTCTTTTCTATAAACAGAGAAGCCAACATTCTCAAGAAACAAACAAACCGATTAGTATTGAATGTATCAAACATACTAAACACCATTTACTAAAACATTTCAAAGGAATATGAAAGTATATTTTCATGTTTAACTCTCACTTATATGAATTCCATTTTTATGCTCTTCCTACTTTATAATATTTATTTTAATACTCACGAGATGGGATATGGGGCCAGGTTAATACTATAAGACTTTTCAATCAATTTCTTACGGCGCATGTCATGTTTCTTGTCACATTCCCTAGAAAGCTTGTCGCATTTTTGTCGCAATTCAAGTTCTTTTTCCCCTTTCTCCTGCAGAGCAGTTTGAACTCTTGACAACTCAGAGAGTAATTTGAGTCGAGTATCTTGGAAATCTTGTCTGATCTGAGCATCACTAGAATTCCTCATTTGTTCATACCGATTTTGTTCTTGCATCTGTAAAGAGAAAAGCAAGCATTTTGGCTCAGTATTGTAATAACAATAATCTCTTTTTTTCAATAATATAGTGTGTGAGATGCTGAATAAACTATCAAAGAGAGAATAAGATAAAAACAATGACAGAGCCAACAATAACAATAATACACACAGCAATGGCAACAGCAACATATTTATTGCATCCAAAGATACTGCAAACATTTATGTATTATGAATATTACTCTACTTCACCAGTGGTTTGTCACCCTCTAATAGAAACAAAAAAAGAAAATATCTCAATTTGATTTGTGAGGCTTACCACTGTCTAGACCCAAGTGCTTCAATTCTTGAAAATGAATGTGAAGTGTAATAAACAATAGCAGGGGAAAATTTTAAGAATCAGAAACAGAAAGTAAACACAACTGCGAATATATGTGGAAACGAAGTCATGAAAAAGTGGCATGATCTCGCCTGCTGTCCATTACAGGGAAAACAAAACTAATGCTAATTTAAATGAAAAAGAGGTGTTCACCTTTTTGTGCCTATTACAGAAAACATCTGCGAAAAAGGAGTACAAACAAAGTTTAATTTATTTCAATTTTATTTATTTTCATCAAAAAACAGTAAAAATTATCTGAATTTCCTGATGGTTTGGATGAGATGGATGCATGTGTGGATTAGTTCTTGAAGTCTGATTTGAATTTTTGAAAATAGATGTTAACTTGAATCCAGTACAAAACATTCAGGGAATGTTAAATGTCTGCTTCAGAGAGATGTTAATCAGAGAAAAGACTCCATTAGGAGAAGTTTCACAGTCATTGGTATTACGTTACAAATGCAAAATGATTTTTTAAATAAAACATCTGATGCAGAGACATTACTTCATAAACTATAGACGGTGGTGGAGCACACTAATCACATGCTTAAGGTCCCTACTGCTTTTAAGAACACCAACATTTTTTTAAAAATTTTAAATTAGTTCATAAATACATAAAATTATTTTATTAATAATGCAATACATTTCTTTAGAATCCATTGATTGTTCCACTACAATTGTATAAGATCAAATTTGTTACAAATGTGAAAATCCTGATTATCTACTAACTGCTCAGCAAAATATTTATGATCTCATTTGAAAAGAAATTCAGTTATACTACACAAGATTAATTTGCCAAGAACGTAAATAAATAGAATGCTTCAATTAAATATTTTACGTCAGTGTGCAGAAAACCTTGTTTCCCCAGGATAGTTTTGATGATTTAATACTTGAATTTAATGTGCATTAAATTTTATCTTGAAAGAAAGGATATCATTGAGAAAGGATCCATAAAATTATGCTGATCATAGATGGTCCATAAAAAGCAATTGCTTGCCAGACACAGTACAACTTTGTATAATATTAGTTTAAGTGTGCATAATATTAGCATTTTCATTGCAGAATACTCACTATTTCCCACTAAAATTTGAATTACAAAACATTGTCAATGAACAAAATTTACCTGCTTCTCTATAACTGTATTCAGATGATGGAGACGAGTACTAACATCATCACGTACCGCAGATTCAGCATCTTGCTTTGCTCTTTGTAAAGCTACTTCATAACTCCTCTTTAATTGTTCAAGTTCATAACGGGAAACAAATTCTTTTTCCATTTGACAACGGAGAGAATCTAAATCTTTTTCCAACTGCAACTTTTCCTTTAAAAAATGAAGAAAATAAGGATTATTGCAAGAGATTATTCTGAATTACTTTGAAGACATATGATTCAAATATAACATGGGTCTCTTCTTATAAGAAACCATTTTCATTCTTATTTTGAATTTATCCTGTATCTCAGAAATATAATCTTGAAATAATACAATTTTTATGTTTAAAGTTTAGTTAGGTTTAGATCCTGAAAAGGGTAGTGAGGGTAAATGAGTAAGAAAAATTTGAAAAAGAATGAATAAATAGAATTCACACTTATATTCAAAACATGTTGTCTAAGATCAAAATTATCCAAAAATTTTAAAAATAAAATGTCTGAAGAAAAGAGTAGGGCATCTTTTATAATGCATCACAGAAAATTCTGCAATATGTATTTTAAAAAATTTCAGCTCTTTTGTGAATAGTAACAGTTTTACAACACAGAAATACAATAAATGGAAGTAAATTAACATATGAAATGAATTGATAATTATAGGGGACCTTTATCTCGCAATCCATGTCTGGAAGCACCTGTCCTTGCAGTCATTTAGCAACCACATGTCTTTGCTGCTAGTCAGAAAGCAAAAGCAGCCATGGCTACTACACCAGGCTGGCACAGAAGGAGCTGAGAAACAGGAAATAAGCTGAAGCAACATTCCAGTTTCTGAGTTTTTGCTATTCAAGACTCATTACAGTCACGTACACAGCTCACTGCCAGAATACTTTCAGATTGAGTGAGACAGAACAGAGCAGGGTGGGATGGATTTGGTTGGGACATGAGTGACTAATCGAAACTGTGATATAAAGATGTGGAGGAAAGTTATGACTCATTTATCGATTCATCAACCTCAACAATAATTATTATTTCATGAAAGACAGTTCAGAGAGACATTTAAAAGATATCTCATCGAAAATAATCATAAATCTTCATAGGGCAATTCCAAGTAAAAGTCAACCACACTACAAATAATTAAAGTGTTTCAAGCAATTATGGAATACTATGTAAGGTCTTTAGAAAAGTCTAAATTTAACTTTTAAATATAAAAGTCGGTATTTTGTACACCAAAATGTGATCAGTAGGCCTGACAATGAACACTTGCAAGCTACATTTGGCTGTACTGTTATGAAGCAATTTTCCTCAGAGTTTTTTCTGCATTATTTACCAAGGTAAACTATGTTTGAGTTATTAAATCTCTAGTTTGAACCCTCTAGATTTGACAATAAAGTGATAGGTACATTTAAAATATATTATGGTTAATTATGATGATTTTGAAAATTGTGTAGAATAATGTGTGTCTGTGACATGAAAAGGTATTTTTTTAAATTAACTCAACAACCATAAATTTTAAAAGGCATGAAATATATTATGCAAAGCAAGTTCAAAGTCTATTTATGTCTGACAAAAAATGTTGGCAAAAGAACTATTGCAAGTGATTTATTTTTGAGTCACAGACACACAGCCCTATGGGTCACAGACACACAAAGCATGAAGTCACAGACACACAAAAGATAATTTGTTGTAATTGTTGTTGTAATTTGTTATAAGTGTATGTAATTCTTTAAATAATGACAAATTATATGATCTTAAATGTTTTAAACTTCATAGTGGATATTTTACATTGGTGGATTTTTAGGTGAAGTTTAATTTAATGTACGAATAAATTTAATAAATGATAAATACTCAACCCATGTCTTCCTTCATGTTGTACTCAATTCTTTGAGGTCAAAGTATCCTTCAGAAACCTCTGTTGAAATATTCTCTGATGGCACAGCACAACATTTCAAGCAGAAATTCAGAAATTGTAACATCACACTGCACAATGTGTTGAAAATATCTTCGAAATTTTTTGCAAACTCACATGGAAAAGGTGCAGTCGATAGCACTGGAGCTACTTTTAGCTAGTTAAAGCACTTAGTGTGGTGCAAGATTAGGACTGGAAAAGTGCACATCCATAATGCTGAAGACTTCTGTAGGAATGCACAAGATTTAATGTCCACAACACAAATTGTGTTTGTTCCAGAAGAAAAAATTGAAAACTTTAAATTGTCACTTAATGAAAATTGGCAAAATATTTGCACAATACTTAGGCTTCGACAACTACACTGCATTCAAAGTGTCGCACCATACAAAGTGATACATAAGATGACATCTGATGACTCAGATTTAGAAATTTTCTCCACGAAAACAAACGCTGATGAGAGAACACCAATTTCTACAACTGGTCATCAAAAACCTATGAAATTATCCTCAAAGAATGTGGAAGTAGGAAGATGGGTACTTGTGTCCTATCAAGTAAAGATGATAATAAAATATGTTGGTCAAATATTATCTGTTGACAACTACTTTTCACATTTTCACTATTTCAAATTTCTTAGTTTCAAAGAGAGTAAGAAGTTATTTTACTGGCCTGACAATGATGATTATGACAATGTAAATGTTTCCAGTATTGTAGGTACTTTACTAGAGCCTACAAAGTCACTAAGAGGCAATTATTTAAGTTTTGATAATGACCTCTCAGATAATTTTTGAACTGTGTGTGTCTGTGACAAACGTGTGTGTCTGTGACAAATTTTGAAAATTTTTTTTGGTAAAAATAAAAGTGTTAACATCCCGATTTTGCCTTTATTTCGTAAATGTATCTTCCTTTAATTGTGTTATATTTTTACTTTGGATCTAAATAATTCACATTAGCAGAAATTTGGAATTTTCCTTGACAGGTTGCATTTAACTCCTTTTTGCTGCGTGTGTCTGTGACATGAAGAATTTATTATTTACATCCAGTCAATAAATAAAAATATCAAAGTTCTACGTCCATAAGTAATGCCCATAACCTCTACTATCTGTGGTCGAATATAGGTCATCAATATTCAATTTAAAAATACCTCTTCTTTAGATCTGTTTGGTTCAAATGTGTGTCTGTGACAAATGGAATTGCCCCATAGTCATTATTATAACATTATTATTATTAAGTACACTCAATTCCAGTGCACCTATTGCTCAAAGACTTGAAACCTGGAAATTAAACAATTTAGTAAACCTTAATTAAATTAATACAAATATTCATAAAATATTAACAAATAGTCAACAAATGTAAATTACTGGACATAATAAAAAATAAAACGTATATTAAGATTCTTTAAAATAACAATTTTGGCAATTCATTCCTTAATGTGAGTTCTTACAAGGATAAATGAAATGAAAACAAAGAAATGATCATCCAACGATAGCTTAAGTAAATACTTTCTCCTTCTTCCTACTAAAAATAGCTGCATTCCTTTTTCCCAAAACCTGGGGGCACACAACTGCTGGAAGGTTACTAAAAGTCAAAGGGATGCCAAAGGTATTTCATGTGGTTGCCAAATTGCCACAACAAGAGCAAGTGTTCCCAGTCATGGGTTGCAACATAAAATAACACCCTAAATATTATATCATAAGTCTTGTTCATTGTTCAATCTTGTTCCACCAAATGCTTCCACATCACATTGTGTGGAATTTCGTATCATGTGATTATGTACCTATGTGTAACAATGACCCCTACATAATTTGTGAAACATGATCTTGAAAATAACCACAAATACATTTGCAGTAAAATCAACAATATGTTTATTGCAAACTAATTGTGGTACAACACAACATACTCTCCCACATTATATGAGACCGTTACATAATATTACATGAAACCACAGAAGTATTTCCAACCCCCAAAAATATTTGGGAGAACTGCAGACAAATTTAGGCACCTAAGATCCATAAATGGTGACGTAAAAAGATCCAAAAATGCTTACAAGAAATAACATCTTACACAAGAATAGATTACATTATAAAAATTTCCAGCTTGAATATTAAAGATAATTAAAACAGATAGATACGGTCCCTGTCAAATCATCTTTTCCCAACTGCTCAAACACTAGTCAAGGTATTGGCATAAATGCTTTGCTTTAACATTTCATAAAATTAACAAAAATTGTTGTTAAAAATTTGTTGCATCTTTGCAGTACACTTCTTTTAGCCCTTTTTGGGTATTAAGTGTATCTGGAGTAATCTTCCAAGAAGCTTTTGTCTCATGACATCACAGTCTGTCAGTACTTTTTATCCCTTTGGCCAGGGGCTTAAAGCCATTAGTAATGGGTTTCCCAGTCAGTTGTCCATCTAGGAATCAGTGGTGTCTTGAGTTACTTAACTTCCATGACTTCACAGAGCATAGTTAAGCAATATGGCTAACAATGCAGGTTTTTCAAAAACATTCCCAAAAAATTTTCAAAAACATTTTCAAGAAATATCTTACACTGAACATTGGCAAAATTCCAGAGATTTTAATGAAAGCACTAAATAGTACATATGTCATGTTATTAAGAGAACAATGCTCTATTTGAAAAAAATCTTGTTTATTTTCTTTTTATTGGAACTATTTCACTGAAAATTAAATGAAAACAACTTGTATTTTAATTGAATTATACAAGAAATTATTTCAAGATCTAATTTTGAAGAATAGATTTCACAAAGAAAAAAATTCTATCTTCAATAATATACATGCTGGAAGGGGATTGAAAAAATTCCTACCTTTCCCAATTTTTGAAAACTCAGAGATTTCAACAAAAATCAAACCAGCGCCAATATTATATGTGTACTCTGCTCTATTCAAACCAAAAATTTTAGCAAATTTCGAGTCACTTTTGAGAAAATTTGGAAAATGTCATTGGTGCTTCAGGTAACACTGCCAAAAATTAAAATATCCATTTAAATTCTTGGATCTGTGATATCACCCAGATAAATAGGGGATATCAATTTTGGTGAAAATTCTTGTATGTTTAAGTGGTGGATCCGGGAGGGGGGGAGGGAATGTAAGCGCCATGACCCCCTCTCCCCCCCCCCAAAAGGCCTAGAATTTTTGTTTGTTTGAATAGATGGAATTCCTTTGTCTGGCTAATAAATTACGATAAATACCCCAGCAACACGGGATACTTTAGCTAGTGTCAGAATAATGTAATTATTTACATGTAATATTGTGTAGTATCATATATACACTACAAAAATAATATACAATATAATAACAAACATTTATTATTTTTAAAAAAATCTATGATGGCTCCCACCAAAATAACTGACTGGATCTGCCCCCGTGGTTAAAGCGCTAGTGTTGTTCACAGACAGGGACAGAATGTTGAAAAGTAACTTTTTGGAATCAAAGACCACAAAACATGGATTCTGCCTACTTTTTTATTTGAGAAAGTAATTTACTAAATTCATGAGCAAAAAAATTCATTTTTTTGGTATCAGAGACCCATAAAATGAATTTTGCTTTCAAAAAATCCACAATTTTGACTACTTTTTTCTATGTAAGCAGTATATGTATTTTCTCCAAGTTAAGTAATATACTAGCTTACCCATGCAAGAACTCTCGCATGCTATACTCCACCCCCTTCCTTACCCAACTTTTTCCATTTTCATGTTAAGCCTGTAATATATATTTTTCTTCAAGACCCTCTTATCCTCTGTGACTTGTTCTATATGCCACCTTGTAATTGATAATAATATAATGCACCCTCACAAACTACTCTTATTTAACTTTATTATCGAGCAAAGAGGTACACCCGTGCAATTCAATCACATAGAATATCAAGAAATTAGTGATTTCACATACAGCTGCAGATTCTACAGACTCTGAACAGGTGGGGTAGAATCAAGAAGCATCAAACCAGCAAAAATGCAATAGAATGGTCAAGAAGATCTCATCCTGCAGATTACAGTGTGAGGAACATATCTATGAAGACTTTGGCCTCAAAATCTTAGTTTTTAAGGCCCTAGAATGCTTCGTTTAGGGGTTATTTAACAATATAGATTTAAAAAATCCTTATGTGTGTTGCAGGTTGCATTTTACAAATATTTATATGCGTTTTTGAAACAAATCCTTCATATTTTTAAGGTCCAAGTGCAATTCGTCATGTCTCCATGAAATTCTCTTCCTTTAGAGACCTCAATTATAAAGATTGGTTGTGTGAGAGCCACAAGGGGAAGGTATACTACTGAAATAATACAGGAGACGATAATATTCGAGTAACTTGCAATAGTCCATCAGTCACTCTTGGTTAGACCCCTTCCCATCCACCAATTGCAACAAATGAGATGCCATTCAATGCATCTCAGTCTCTGGGTGGGAAACTAGTGATTTGTTTTTGAATCCATCCAGAAAATTTCAAGAAATTTCCCCCAAATTTTGTTTTGGGCTTTTTTGCAATATGATCTAGTGGTAGTCGTGCGAATGAAAGAAATGATGGGTTGTGGAATAGAAGCATGCAAAAGTACAAATTTTCTTTAATAAGCCACCTGATAATACACTGAAAGAAAGTACTTTTCAGAACAACTCTTCTGAAAGCATTCAGATTAGGTTTTCACACCATATTCTGGGTCAGATAGTGACCTTGGCCCAAAAGAATACCCAACAAGAAGAAATGCAATGACACATTTTAAAAATTGCATTAAGTATTGCATTGCTTATTTAATTTTAATTAATAGATTATTTTTTACATAGAGGCTTAAAACACTTTAAAGCATTAGAGTCACTACAGTCAGCTTGTAAGAAAGTAGAACAGCTGTTTCCACAGATTATGAAACAAAAGAAACAGCAAGTGCAAATACAGTCTCCAACAGACTTTTAACTGCATCTTATGTTAACATCACTTGGAAATGATGGGTACTTAAAACCAGATTTTGTTTCTATAGAACAAGTTATATTTCTTCTTATGATTATAAATTTCTCTTAATAAGAAAATAAAATGTCCAATGTGATATAATTGAAAAATGATAAGCACTTTAATTTAGAAAGCTTGTCTTTAATCACTACACAGAAATTATAATTTTGTATTCATCCTCTGGAGGATTCTAATTCGTTGATATTGTATATTTAATACTTCCAATTCTAGGTGCTGTGTATCACAAGTAGCAATTTGCATTCAAAGCATTTTTTACTGCACAATTGGTTTTATTAAAATACAAGATCAAAGTTTTGATAGCTAACATTTACAATATGGTTCAAGTTTTTATAATTTAGACTAATAATAGTAAGTTTGAATTAATTTCATTATTATAAGAAGAAGTAGCAAAGTTTCATCCAACTCCAGACTATCAACACTGCATCACCAAACATCATGACATCAACTCTATCAACTTTCTTTCTTCTCTTTGCATCAACTTGTATCTCCCCAGGAGGTCGGGCAAGTTCAGATGTTGGCAATTCATGCCATATTCTGAGAAAAGATCCTCAAGAGAATTTAGAACAGTAGCATGCTTTACTCACACTTGACACATAAACACTCTGCTTAGGCAGGCAAATTAAGATACTGCCTGCCCCACAGACATCACCCCCTCCATACTTTTTTTTTCTTCCAAGAAAATGATGCTTTTTTTAGGATATAAATTTATTTTGGAAATGATGCCCATGCTGACTAAATGGGAATTCTCCTTTGGAATTTGAGATGATCAATGTCACAAATGTCATAAATTGAATAAACTCCCTTCCTTTCCCTCCCTCCCCCTCCCCCAAAAAATGGAACCAGGGGGGAGAGGGCATGCCCCCCCCTCCTCCTCCTGGATCCATCACAGGTTGTCTAACCCACACATTTGTTCACAAGCCACCACTGTAATGTATATACCAACCTTTAGTTCATACTTCATTTTATTCACTTGTAACTCCAGAGCCCATCTCATTGAATTCTCTTCTCGAAGTTTTTGTTCAAGTTCTACCACCTAAGGAAATAAAAATTGGTTTTGTTAAAATAGACGTAGCAAAATTTATATATCATAACTATCAAGGATTATACATTTTGGTTATTTATTAAGTAATATACATTTTGGTTATTTATTTATAAAAAATCACACAAAAAATTCATAATAATGTTAATTAGACTGAAGCTTGAGATTGTAGCAAATACTTAAATAATTCTAATATTTTATATAGAACATTTGAGGAATCAAATCAAATGTTATGCATCCTTACTCTTCTCTGAAATTCAGCCAAAGTGTGATCAAATCGCAAAGGACTGACTGGAGCACTTGTAAGAAGAACATGTCTGCTACTGCCACTGCTACCGCTGCAACAACTGTTTGTTGAACTGCTTAAATTGCCTTGTTTTACTAAATTTGCATCCATTTTACCTCCTTTTTTGACATCCCCCAACCTATTGCGTAATATCTGTACTTCTGCTTTTAATTTTTTCATGCTCTGTTGATTGCGACGGCCTTTCTCACGTTCTTGTTGAAGTTCTCTCTGCAAATCTAGGCTTGTAGGGGCTATCATTGTGTTTGTAGCTGCATCCTATATTAGAAATAATATCACACAACATTTTTTTAATCATTTGACAGATGCTCACATGCACTGCTTCAAAAAATGCACTCACCCTACTAGGCCATGTGCAAGTTCTGCCACACATTTCCAAAGGAACACGCCTTTGTTCGGTACCATCACTTCCACAACCATGAGTATACCTTGGGAAGGAACGAAAGGAAGAAGGAAAATTGGATAAATCAGTGAAAGCTGATAATTTCTTTGATGGGGATTTTTCGGCATAATGAAGAGATAACTTTTCTTTCTCTTCATCTTGTAAATGTTCTTTGATGGGTTTCTCCCTAAAACCTCCATCTGCCAGACTACATCCCTCTTCTGAATGAAAGTCATGAGTACTACTAGATACATTAATTACATCAAGATTATCAACAGTGTAGTTTCGGTTCCGTAACAATGTCTTGTATTTATCTGTTTCTGATATTTGCTCACAGCCATTTACAACATTACAATTCCAAACTACTGTGTGACAATCTTTCTCAGAATTCTTTAAAAGTTTGCGACTTCCTTTATCGTTATCTTTAGATACACATTTTTCACTGTTTCTTTCACTGACTTTATGCGAGTGGATACAACTTCGGCAACCAGCACTATCATTACTTTGTTTCCCATTTTTTAGACCGTATTCTTTGGGATGGGCTGCTGTATTTTTGCAAGTAAACTCTGTTTCTCTGTTTCTTGGATCGATTAGGTACTGCAAACTGAAAGGAACAACATCAGCATCATCTTTAGATGGAGGAGACTGAAGGTCTCTACTCAATACATTATCTGAAATTATATCTCTTTTATTATCAATATTTTCAGCCACTACATTACATTCAGGTATGCAATTTGATGAACATGCCTCTTGTGATGTCATTGCTGCTGGATTTTCTCTTCCTGATTTTGATTTACAGCAAGCTTTATCTTCCTCTTTGTCATCAATTTCCTTATCACTGTCAGATGTTACAGATGCTGCCAGAATTTCACATCCAATATCCTCTTCAGAATCCAAAGACCTTGAACAATACAGAGACGCTCCACTCTGGTTATTAGATGCATCTACATCCCCAGACAAAGAACTTAGTTCTTGATGAGGAGGATAACAAAGAGTTGCAGCATCAGTTTTTTGAATTACTAGTTGGCTTTTCAAAGCTTGATTTTCCTTGTGCAACTGACATATAACATCTGAAAACTTTCTGAATGCATCAGATACAATACTGTGAGAATCCTGAAGTTTCTCCACTTGACACATAAGGTACATCTCATCTACCATACTGCTTTCATTGGGAAATTTTAACTCTTTTATTTGAGCTATCCCACTCAATTCCAGCTCAAGTCGAGCAAGTTGCTTCTTTACACATTCCAACTCCGATTTAATAGATTCATTTTCATTAATAATGTCAGCAATCTCCTCATCTGAAGTCTGAGAAGATTTGGAAAATTTGGAAACCCTGTAAGTATCTAATTCTTGTTCTAAGAGATCATTTTTTATTTTATAATCTTTATTTTCTTGCTTCAATCTTTCTACTATATCCATACGATCCATTTCTTCCAATTCTCTTTGTAAGGAAGAAATATCTAGTTTCAATCGTTCATTTTCGTTTCTGAATTTATCAACTTTTTTGACAGTTTCATTGTACAATTTAGTTATTGCTTCAATATCATCATTCAGGAACTTATTTTGCTCAACTATTGTATCAAATGCAAGTTGTTTTTCAGAAGCAGCAGATTTTTCATTTTGCTTGCTCTGAATATCCTCCAACTGATTTTTTAATGATTTGTTTTCCTTGAGAAGCTGATCAATTACAGCTACAGAGCTGGCATACATTGAAATGCCAGATTCTTCAGAATATCTTCGCTGATTTCCAAAAGTCTCTTTTCTTGCTGGCTGAATCTTCCTCTGGTGATTTTCTTCCACCTAAAAAGAAACGTTTATTAATAAATAAAATTGAAAAGATTGCAAGCATGGAACAAATTCAATAATTTTAAAACGTACTAAAATTAAGCAGAGGTGATTATATAATATATAATACATTCAGAAGTAAAAATCTTGCTACTCACTTACCTACAATTGAACTGTTATAAATTGTAGTGTCTACTTACTAAAAGAGTTAATCATAATTTTAAAGATTAAAAAATCCATTGTAGGAGATGAATTTTTATTAATATTCAGATCCAATTTAACATTTCAAAAATATAATATCAAAACAAGAAGCAAATATAAAACAACAGATAAAAAAGCTCTTCAGCTCAAGCAGAAGAAACCATATTTTTAACACCAAGAGATAATCTCACAGATACATCTTGCTCCTCATAATATCGATCCATCATATATCAAATATTTATAATAATGACCCAAAGAAGTTCCAAGAATGAGTGTGAAAAGGTTTCTCTTCTCTTCTATTGCAGTCTTTGAAGTTCATAATGAAAACATTTCCACGACCATATGTTCAAAACTATATGACTGAACAACATGCAGATGCTATGCATATCTTTGCAGACATTTCTTGAAAATAAATTTTCTCCTACTTCATATACACAAATGTATTTGAAAAGTTTTGACACTTTGATCTTTAAAAAATTAACAGAGGTCTTTGAACATGTAACTGCATGAACTAGAATAATGATACAACCAAATGCAGTATCATGAATTCGTCATTTCAAATGTATATTTTTTTGTTGCATCTGTTAATGATGTTTTACTAAATATTGTCATTATTTTATTTTGTATCAAGGTAAGCAACAAAAAATAGGAAAATTATTAGTTATGTGATTGTTAAAAAGGAGGTTTTTAACCCTTATTTTCACTCAGAATAGATTGCATAATGAACTTCTCATTGAAATAAATAACATTTTTATTCAAAATATATTTCTAAACATTTTCAGGTCTTTGAAATAACCAAAAAAACATAGGACAACAGACCCATATACAAACGCAAGTAAATTTTAACCCTCACGTCGAAACAAATTTGCAAACTTTAAATTAGGAAAAAATTTCAAAAATTTACCCACCTCAGAAGAAAGATTTTCACAACCTACATTCATATTTTGCAAGGCACATAGTACATTTTGAACAAAGCTCTCTAGGTCCTTCAAAACATCATGTTTTAGGCCAGATGATTCAACTTTTTCAAAATTCTTCAAATGATCCAACAAAAGTTTTGACTGTTGTGTTAAGACAAAATTTTGTTCTTGAGTTTGAGGAGTTGGCTTCATCAAATTAATCTTTTTGACACTATCCTAAAAACAAAACAATATATGCTTAACACAAAACTTAAATGTGGGTGAAAAGTTGCATTAAAAAAAGAAATTGAAAACAATAAGAATATTCAATTAAATTGAAGCATTTGAATGAAGTTATTAAAAAATGAATAGGAAAATAAATAACAGAAACAAATATCATTTATTCACACTTTCCATCATATACACCAACATTTTCCTTTGAAATTTTTGTCTTTGTCACATAATATATTAATTGAAAGAAAATAAATAAATATTACATGATTAAAAACATTATGAATAATAATAATTGATAATTATATTTTATTAATTACAAAGTGGTAAATGTAATAAATTGAAAATAAAATTAAGTGCATAAAAAATCTTACCCCTTGTCCACAAGTTTCATTAACATTTTCACTCACTGAAATCCTCTCACTAAGTTTTGAAGTAAGATCTCTTAAAGTTTTCTCATGTTTTGACAATGCTACTTCTATCTGAGAGTAACCACATTTTAAAATTTGTATAGCCTCAGATATTTCCTCTTGAAAGTCAGGGTGTCCCTTTAAAAATAGATAAACAAGAGTCTAAAATAATGTCAAGGATTTTTACAAACCAATTGTATGCAAATGCATACTTTTGTGCTAAATTAAACTTGGAATATGGCCAATTTCTTTACAAGTAACCTCTCTCAAAACTTTCTTGACAAATTTTATTTTGCATATTTCAAGGTTTCTGAATTTTTCTGCATATTAGAGGTAATTTTTAAAAAAATACAGGAAAAGTTATTCAATTTTCATTTGATGAAGTTTTTGAACACACAATTTATCTATTCGTTCACAGAATAAGTTAAAAAATGTTACAGAATATTTTCTTTAAAAAATTAACAAATGCGTGAAAGCAGCAGGCCCTGGCACAGGTGACAATTTCACACAAGATCTGCTTCTGTTGTTAGATTGTTTTTTCTTCTTCTTCTTTTTCTTTCTTTTTTTTCCCCTCCACCATAAATGTTATCAACATGGTGAACAAATATCACATTTAAAGTGCAATTAATTACATTCACTGTTTTAATATTTGTGCATTACAAAAGTTTCATCTTTACAAAAATAAAACTATTTTTAAAAGAATTGGTTTTCTACTGACAATGGTTTTCATTCATATTTCAAACATTTGATACAGGCATAATACCACAATCCAACCTTTTTAAGGTTTTTTCCACTTCATTTTAGTACAAAAAATTGTTTTCCTGTGAATTTTATCCTGCACATTTTGTGCACATTTGAAAGATATTTTAGTGTGAATTATATGGCATATTTTGGACATTTTTATTGCCCATAAATTCAGATTCTAGTTAAAAGTGTTTTATGTATGTGTACTATTAATATCATTGTGCTTATAACTTACATTTAATGATTCTTGACATAATGAATGATTTATTTTGTTCTTGATATTTTCAAATTTATGCACAATATCTTTCAATTCATTTTGGTACTGATCTACAAGTGTGAGAAGTCCTGTCTCCGCACCTAATGCAGCAGCAACTGTCACAATGCAGGGAATAGGTTGAGCCAGTTGCTCACTCAGTTTCTTTACACCCGATTCAAACCTGAAACATATAACAGACAACCAATTAAACTCTTCTGATGGGGAAAATGATCACAAAATTAATAGTGTATATCTTCGAAATAATGTTTTTAATATCAAAAAGTTTTTTATGCTGCATCATCAGCAAAACCTACATAAAAAAGTTAAGTACCATGCACACAGGAAAAGTGCACAAGGCATGTTTTCTATTAATAAAAAAATTATTGAAAGAATGGGAAGAATGAAGGGACTCACAAAATTACTTGGTGTTTGCTGCTCCAAAACTTAATTAGCTTGTAGGCAGAAGAATAAAGTAACAGACACATATATCAGATTCTACATAATTGCTTTACACGACAGCAAAATTAACAGAACATGCAAGCCATATCACATTTTGTGGCTACAGGTTTGTGATTCACATAACACATACTTACAGAGAATAATTTTTCCTTTCTCTACATCTATTACCATATCTAAGGTGCATAATATGTGAGAAAAGGGCCTTTTAAAAGACATCTTTTGTTAAGTGTTATAGCTGAAAAATTCCTAGCATTACTTCGCTAGGCATTTCGACAAACTGTTTCACAACAGGATTTTGTTTTATGATCTATTGGATACTTAACAAAATGGGTATAAGTAAAGGTGAAAAGTGAATTAATGTTTTGATAACCAGTTCCAATCCCTTACTTGTTGGAGACATACGATGCAGAGAATTCCCCATGTTGTTATACAAAAGAGCAAGTCCATGGTCCTACTGATGGTGCACTTGGTATGGTCTAGACCTTTAGAACCTAAAGGTTAGATATCATATTACAAAAAAATTGTGGAAGCCTGGTTTTATTTAAAAAATCAATCATTCTGATTAAAATTCCTCTCCTAACTATGACTTCGTCTTAAATAATAGTATTTCAATAAACAAAATTACTGAAGAACATATTTCAATTGTCATGGCACGATCGCCCACCCCATGAAATTCAGATAATTTCACACTATGATTCATGTTCTGCAAATTCCAGACAAACATATGTGTACTTTCCAAAAATTTTCATTATATTGTATAAGAGAAATTACACGTGATAAAGTTACATTATACTCTACAATTAAGAACTTCTAAGAAATGAAAAATAAAAAAAAAAGGTTCTATTGTTAATGAAATATTAAACTGAGTACAAAACAAACATAATACAAAAATCAAAAAATTTGGAACACCTGAAAACTCACAGATCCTTCCAGCGTGATGATTCCTCCTCCAAGTTTTTTATTTCCAAGGATGACTGAGTGAAAATACGAGAATTTTCTTCGGACAGAAACACATTCTGAGCAGTAAGGTCTTCCAATTTTTTCTCTAATTCATTGTTTTTCTTTTCTAACTTCTCAATTTCTTCAGAAGATTTGTTATTTTGCTGTTCCAAATATATCTACAAAGTAATAAAACATTTTTTTAACTTCCTAACTTCATCCACGCATGCTAACTTCTCTCCACGATTCCAGTCTTAATACGGATATGTCGTACCATATGAAGCATTAATTCTTGTTGTGTTTTTTCTTTATCTTTTTCTGACAAAAGTGCAGTTCTTTTATCTTCATCTTTCTCAGCAAGAGTTCTGTCTAAGTCATATAATTCTTGATCTTTCAGACGTATGATTTCATTTAATTGTGCTTTCTCTTCTTCATACTATAAAACAAAGGATTATGAACAGTTTTTAAATTGAATAGTATAGTGTCTCATTTTATTCCCAGAAAACTTCTAATAGATTGATTCCATATCAAGCGGTCTAAATAGGAAAAGTGTCCTGTGCAACCATCTTGGATTTGGATGAAATTTTTTTACGACAAGTTTTACATGTTCAAACAAAACATTAGTACAACATAATTTGAGTTTCACAGATAAAATAGTTTTTGAATTTGGTAATTAGGGGTGTATTAATTATTTCCCTTCCTACTTAATGAAACTTTCATTCACTTGAAAAAATGCAAAAATTAAAATCTTACCTTGCTACATATTTCATGAAGATGTCTCAGCTCTTGTTCCACATTACCAAGTCTCAATCGGTAACGATGAGTCTCTTCCAAAACTTGGCTATGTTTGTTCTCCATTTGTGACAGCTGTTCTTGTAATAAAGTAATAACTTCCTCTCGACTACGAGCAGCTTCTTGAGCTTCAGCCAATTCATATTTTAGTTTTTCAGCTTGTTCTCCTAATTGAGCTGCTGTTTCCTGAAGTCTTCCTCGTTCAGCTGTAGCAGCTCGTAAATGCTCTTTAAGTAGGTTGTGAGAATGCTGTGTGGAAAATGTAAAATTATAAAATAAAATCAACCAATAAGCACATTATCTTACACAAATGCATAATACACAAGTACACAACATTGACAAACCAGTAGAAATTACATTTGGTAACGTTCAACTACTCTAAAGCTATGAATATATAAAAACACAATAAATACTTTCCAATACATTAAGAACACAAGTGACTACACTTTTAATGTTATTATAAAATAACACTAAAATATTTCATTGACGTCTTTAAAAATAACTGGCTTTTAAGTTGCAAAACATTAAAGTTTCCTTTAATTAGTAATACCATGCTATTTTCTGAATTAAAAAATTCAACTATTTAGAAATATTATACATAGGTGTCATCTCAAATGGCACAATTCAAAAAATGTAACAAAAAAGTAAATACAATTTTGAAAAAATTCAAAATGCAAATAGTTCTACATCAATCAATCTTTCACTGTTATATAATCAATTATGTCTCTACTACAAAAGGTGTTTATGAAGCAGAATTACCTTCAGAGATACTTGATGTTGTGGAGTAATATCATTCTGAGATCCACCGCTATCTCCTTCACTTTGAGAATCTTTATGGAAGTCCAGTCCTCTCTGATCTGCATGAACATGAATGTGCAAAATTATTCAAATACATCATATGTGCAAAATCTTTCATAGAGCTAACATGATTTACCATCATGATCCACTGAAACTGATGAGGGATGGCTAGTTGAAACACTATCTCCAAATAGTTCTGCATTGCTGAAAAAAGATCAATACATAATCAAATTAGCTTATTAATTTGAAACTATAACACAGCAGTGGCATAATATAGATTTGATAATCATTATCAAGCAAGATACACTCAAAATACATTAAAAACTGTTTGTTTAAAGTTAATTTTATTATAATAAATTGAAAAACTAATTTTAAAACCCCCATGGAAACAGGAAATAAAATGCAGAAAACATACAAGACATAAATAATATCAGATTCAACAAAATATTAAGATAACAAGACTCATATACTCATGAATGACTCTTCAAAACTCTTACATATCAAAAGATGTCAAAAGCTTTTTTCTTGTAAACATATTATGTGATAGTAGTTAACAATGCCTTAAAGGAAAATTTACTAATAACTTACAGTACCCTTGGTGACCAAATAATGCATTGTCAAAAAGTAATTATTACATTCCTTAGAACCAAAAGTTCCTAGCAACATAGTATGGCATAATATGACCACATATTATTTATAAGAAATAAAAATCAATAGTTCCATGTTCTGTTTTGCTATTTTGCTAGATATCTTCCCAAATTAATTGTTGATTTAATAAAATCAACAAACATGTTGCATGTAGCAAAGAAACACAATGTTCCCCCTCCTTCCTTAGGCAATCCTGGAACTTATGTGGATCGATATTGGCGACACCAGAGTTATTTACGGCATCGAAAATCAGTATGTACTACTAAGGCACATCTTGAAAATTTTATAAACAAAATTCCAGTGTCAGATTTCATAATTGTTTGTCCCTTGTTTATCTTTAAACTTAATTTAAAAATTTTGTTTTGGTAATTAGTACTTTGTTCCTTTACTTGCTGACAATTCTAATCCTTTTATAAACTTTTGCCTATAGGTTGTAAATGCACAACCCATGATTGACAACAAAGCACCACAATTGTACTACCATTTGTATATTAAGTTCAAACAGTTACAACTTGTCAATGAAAAAGCTGAAAAAATACAAAGAGAGAACAAACATTTATTATTCAAAATAAACAACATAAATCGAACAAAGGTTTGTTTATAAACAAGGCATTCAAACACAATATTAATAGTAAAACTTTTTGCAGTTAACAAAAAATTATTGTAACATTTAATAATATTCTTCCAAATTGAACCAAATATGGAATATATTAGCACACAACATTTATTAGAAAATGCTTTAAATTTTAGGGTGCCATAGATACATTTTGGAAAAAATACCCAGTCAAAACAAGTTCAAGATACACTGTTCGAAAACGAGAAGCAGAACAAATCACTAAAGAAAACTGTTTCATATATAAAAGAATACAAAACACAGTAAGTTGAAAATAATGATACAGCTTCTGAAAATACCACTAGTGCCCCTGATACAAATTCAAAGTAATGTCTCTTTTTAAGAATCCAGTGTACTGCTACGATCAACAAATGGCTGATTGGAAGAGAAATGTACAGTTATTAATGCAAATATCTATTTACAAAAACCTAATTACAGGATTCAAAACTGAAATTCCTGAAATAGGTCTTCCAAAAGAACTACTGGTAAACAAACCTTACAGGTACGCAATTCAATTGTTTCAATTTTCATTTTATTTCTAGTATTTTGATTGTGAGATACAATTTTTACCAGTATCATATGTATGCTTAATAGAGAAATAATTGAATAAATACATAAATTGTTTTGTTGTGATTGTTTGCTTTAAATGAACATATTTAGACATTAATAAAATATATCTGTAATATAAAAAAAATCTTATAAATGAATTGAATCTTTCTTACAACAGTGATTTTTAATTTTCCTCAATCAATAAAAATTGGCATTTGAAAATTACAGCATAACTTAACAAATGTTAACAAATTCAGATTGCAAATTAAACTTTTTTTTTCTTTCTTTCTTTTTTTTCAGATGTTTCCTTGATATTGAAGCTGCAGATGGTAACAAATTGGGACGTTTGGTTTTTGAAATTTTCTCAGATATTGTACCCAAGACAGCTTTTAACTTCCTAGCAATTTGCAAAGGAGCTCTTGGACTCACATACAAAGGCAGTCCTTTTCATCGCATCACACCAGGACTTATGTGTCAAGGTGGAGATGTTACCAAAGGCAATGGATCAGGAGGCATGTCTGTTTATGGTTATCATTTCCCTGATGAGAACTTCATTCTTCGCCATGGAGGAGCAGGTGAAATTTTTTTATAGAAATTTAATATTTTTAACAAATAACTTTTTCCACCATAAAGAAAAAGGTATTAGATTTTTTGAATGTTGACTACATGCAAAGCATCCTTTGTAATTTTGTAATAATCTATTGGAAAAGGAATGATGTACAAATAATTTTCCCTCAAATTAAAAATTTAAAATATGTACTTTGTACATATACTTACTAATACACATGACACAAATAATGTAATTTAATAAATCATAATGATAATGCTTATGGGAATCCTAAGGTCTCCTGCCTTTATAACTGGGAAGATATATCATCTCCAGGAAATTATGTGCTTCAACAAGGTTCACCACTGATATTACAGCATCTTTTTTCATATTTTCAAGGTGTTCTGTCAATGGCAAGTTTTGGACGAGCCACGAATAATTCTATTTTCAATATTACTTTTCGACCTCTGACATCACTCGATGGCCATTGTGTAGTGATTGGCAGGGTTGTAGAAAATATGAAGGTCTTATACGAGGTAAGTCATAAATAGTTTTAAAGAAGTTGGAGAGCAACAATACCCAAGTGCCTTTAATCAGGGAGTATCAAAATCAGTGGTTAATCAGTGGTTTAATAACATCAATTATTTTAATTAATTAAAAATAATGATTTAATATAATTTCTTCTTCTATTCAAAATGCTTACATTATGGTTGTACACAATGGTGTCAATATTTCTTATAAAAAATTTTGTAGATGCACACCCCATCAAAATACAATTCACAACATGAACTTTCATTTAACTTTTCCTTTCTCATCTGTATTTTCTTATTTTTCACTATTTTGATACATATAATTCTCATTAGCCTTTCCCACAATCACGTTTTCAAAAATGCTTTGCACTTCTTTTACTCCCAAATGTTCCAACGGTCCACATTATAAAAAGATTACAATGCTCCATATCATACATATGATAAGTTTTATAATCTATTTTTCAGATTCAAGCCTACGGAACTCCTACAGGAAAGCCACGTAAAAGAGTGTTTGTTGCAGACTGTGGATTACTGCCCTAAAGGGTTAACGTATATTTCATTTTTTTTTTTATGTAAACTTTACCAAACATTTATGGAAACTCCTGGACAGTCAATATTGATAACTGTTATCTCATAACTGCTGGACCTATCTACATCTTAATAAATGAACAAATTAATTTATTACACAATTATTTTAAAATTATTGATACATTATGAAGTATTTGTCAAATTAGAGTACAATCATAACAACATGAAAATGATGAAAGTAGTACGGAAAGATAAGGATGATTGTATAAATGATGACCTTATAGATAAAGCACAGAAAAAATGGAAGGCAGGGAAAATAGATAAATAAACCGTGATGCAGTTTTTTCATCAACATTCCATATCAGGATTCAAGTCTTGTTACTCAGAGGTAGCCTGACGAGAGAAGATAATTTAGCCATGAATCAGCAAGATAAACTTTTTGTTTATTTTTTCAAAGGAAAAAGGAGTTTTATCCTTTCCTTTAATCAGGATCAATAGTAAAGGAAAGCAACAATAAAATCAGTACAAAATATAAAGTAAAACAAAATAAAATTAAAGGAAAAAAATATTAATTGTAGCAAGGTGCATCTAAGGGTGAAATGTTTAGAAGGTTATGCCTGTTCAAAATTTGCCATATCTCTCTAAAAATAATGGTGATGAATATGTGCAAATGTATATAAAAAACTTTTATTACACTGACTACACTTTTTCCCATGACTGTGAATGCTTCTGTAATGACGGCATCTGTTAATGCTTCTTGTAACTGGTTTGTATCACTTTTTAATGCCTCATTTCCAGATTCATGTTTCCAAGCCACATTTCTCCGGTTCTGCTTCCTTTTCTTCAACAATATTGTCCACAGGGACACACTAATACAGCTCAATAATACTACATAATGGAATTAACAGAAACATTTGTTTAATTATTTAATTATATATTATTTAGCTGTTAGATTAGCAGCTATTAAAGATACAGTTATAATTATAAAACAATACCTACTGAACTAAGTTTTACATTTTTATATTAACATTAACATCTACAGGTGAGAACACTAAGTTCCAAAATTATTTGATTTAACATTCCCTTTTCACAAAACCTATTAATTAGCACCTTCAGTGAACAGACACCAAAAAAGTTGGGAAAATTTGTGGTCCTCCCTCTTTTACTGATAATTAAATATACTGCTTCAGTAACAAGAATTTGCACAATTTTGAATGTTTTCTTTAGGAAATTGAAATTTATGTATGTGGCAGGTCTGTTTGTGGTTTTTGTTTGTTTCTGTTTTAATGTGTTTTGCTTTACTACTAGGGTTTTTGTTTGATATTACATAACATAACCCAGCAGAGTCAAAGGAAGGCATCCCACAAAAATGGATTAACCGAACAAATTTAAATGACTGAATATATGCAAATTGTATTAGCTTAAACATTTAGTTTAAATTGCCAAGTAATACACAGAAAAATCATTCACATTATTATTGTAAAAACTGAATTATGAGAAATGTGCATATTAATAGCATGAGAGATATTTCAAAAAAATTACATTTGAGTAATTTTTGAAAAAACAAAAGAATACCCCAAAATGAACATTATGTCATATTAAACAGTAAATTATTGAAAAAGTCTGAAGAAAAAATTTGGAGCTATTTTTGAGAAAATTTTGAAAATGTCCCAGGGGCTTAATGTAAAGTACCCTCAAAAATGTGTTTCAAAATCGCAGAGCTTCGACTAAGGCCAGATCAGCAGGGGTTTATTCAGATTTTGAAAAAAATCATACGCCTAGTGTTGTTCATATACACCAGACAGACAGATGGACGTTTTGAAAAAGAACCACTTTTTCCGTATCAGGGAACCCAAAAACGTTTTTCTGTTGAAATCTGAAAATCGGTTTTCCGCAGCATTACATAATTTTCTCTATACTATGTATATTTTTCTGTAGAGACATACATATATAAGAAAGTAACTATACTGTGATTTTTGTAGGAAGAGCTCTCAAGATAACTCAAATCCCATCTTCGCGATGGAATATGTCACGGCATTTCGCGTCTTTCCTCGGTCTTGCCGGTAGAAGTCGCATGATCGCAAACACTGCTTCATACGGTCGCGATTGTGCGAAATCTAGCGGAGCAACTGTGAATGATACGAAATGCCGTGACATATTCCATCGCGAAGATGGGATTTGAGTTATCTTGAGAGCTCTTCCTACAAAAATCGCAGTATTGAGGAGCTACAAAATGGCACAGATGTTCTCATATTTGTTTTCTAATTTTTGTGGTCGAAGTTAGACTTTTGGTCTTGCCCCATCCTCTTGTAACTGCCATTTATCATGGCCCCAAGTACATTTTTTAAAATTTTTTTCAATTTGTCAGTTTTCTAATAGTAGAACTGAAATATTACTTTAAGAATATTAAAGAAGAGTAAAACCTTGTCCTAAATGGTAAAGTCTCTAACTTCAATTTTGTAGTTATAGGAAGATGCAAAAGAAGAAGAATACAAGATAGAGAGAGAGAGAGAAAAAAAAAACACAAACCTTTTTTTCAGTATCAGGGGACTCCAAAACATGTATTTTCATTGAAATCTCAAAATTTATTTTCTGCAGCATTACATAACTTTCACTGTAGTAGGTGTAAACAATGTATGTAGTATGTATATTCATACATATATGAGAAAGTAACTAGTGGTGCAACAGAATGGCACAGACTTTCCCTTATTAGTAGAGACCGGAAACATATGTCAAAATCAAACGATGAAAAACTATTCAAAAATTTACTTAAATCCTTTAACTTACAAACCATTGTAAATCAACCTACCTAGAATATCTAAAAAAAGCAGTACGGCCATTGATCAAATAATAATAATAGACACAAATGATTGCAACTATTCAGCTGTTACATACAACACAGGCTTCAGTGACCATACAGCACAAATTCTCAAAATCAAAATGGACACAGAAGTTATTAAGGAAACACTTTATAGAGAAACCCGAAACTTCTCTCAAGAAAACTTTGACAAATTTAACTCTCTAATAAGTTCAGAAAACTGGGAGGAGGTATACAAAGCAACAGACATGAATACCAAACTTAAATTATTCATAAACGTATTCCAAAGTTATTTCAACACTGTTTTCCCACAAACACTGAAGAAAATAAGCAAAAACCACAAATCATGGATAACAAAAGGAATCAAAACATCATGTGAAAGAAAACGATACATGCATGAAACAATCCTTCACAACGAATGTAGTTCTGATTTCATTTCTTATTACAAAACATACAAAAGTATCCTGAAGAAAGTAATTAAGTAGGCCAAACTGTTAACGAACATTCATTGCATTGCCAGAACACAAAACAAAACAAAAGAAATGTTGAACATTGTGAAAAATACTCTAAAAACAGAAAACAGAAACACTGAGAACATTGAACTTCACTACAAAAACAATGTTCTGCGCAGCCCACAGGAAATAGCAAACACATTCAATAGACATTTCTAAGAAATTGGTGAAAAACTAATTCACTGTAATTCATTAAATAATATAAACATGCAGTCAAATATCCACACATTATCAAATGTAAATTCCATATACATTTCAGAAACTTCACCTGCAGAAATACAAAAAATCATTAATCAAATGAAAAACAAATTCTCCACAGGACTGGATAATATCCCTGACACTCTCATTAAATATACAGCAACAAACATAATAGAACCGCTCGCTCATATTTGTAACCACTCCTTACTGACAGGTATCTTCCCAGAAATTCTCAAAAAAGCAAAAGTGAAGTCGCTATTCAAAAAAGGCAACACTCACGATCCCATTAATTACAGACCGATATCCTTACTATCTGGATTTTCCAAAATTCTAGAAAAGCTCTTTAATGATAGACTCAAAAATTTTCTCAATTCTAATAACATATTGACAGAGGTTCAACATGGATTTAGAAATGGTAGATCTACATATACAGCTATCTTCACCTTTCTAAATGACATACTTGGTGCTCTAGATCAGACAGAAATCCCCATCGGTTTGTTCCTAGACTTATCCAAAGTATTTGACATTATTGACCATCACATACTGTTATTCAAACTTGAAATTTTCGGAATTTGAGGCATTGCACTTCAATGGGTTAAATCTTACCTTTCAAATCATTGTCAAGTAGTCACAATAAAGCATGTTAGAGAAAAATAGATTTCAACCCATTTTTCCCAACCTAAAATGATAAATAATGGAGTACCACAAGGATCAATCCTAGGCCCTATATTATTTCTCTTATTCATCAATGACATGCCCCTGACTCTACAAAAGAACAAAATGGTCCTATTTGCAGATGACACAAACATTATTATTAAAGTAAATACTCATCAAACTCTACAAAAAGAAGCACAAACAGTTCTAGAAGCACTAGTAAAATGGTTCCAGGAAAATAAACTCATCATAAATACCAGTAAAACTGTCTCCCTAAACTTTCGGAATCCACTCTCTAAAGAAAAGACACCAACACAATTGATGATAAAAAATATGCCTGTAAAAATTGCCCAAAAAACAACTTTCCTGAGTTTGACTATTCAAGACAATCTAAAATGGAACCCTCACATCACAGACCTAAACAACAAGCTTACCAAGTCATGTTATGCCATCTAAAGTCAAATTCTAGCTTGGATACACTGCGAGTACTTTGCATTCGCATCTAAAATACGGAATCAAATTCTGGGAAAATTCTCCTGAAAGTATTCACACTTTCATCATCCAAAAACGAATATTGAGAACAATGACAAACACTCACAAATACAAGTCCTGCAAACCACTTTTCAAACAATTACAAATCCTACTACAACCATGCATGAACATTTTAAAAATATTAATCTTCACAAAGAAGGCACTTTTAGAAAACAAGAATTATGTTACTCTAAACGCAGAAGTTCATAACTATGATACTAGACAAAAAAGAAACCTGCATGTCCCACACAGAGAAACTTTACTCTTTCAAAAAAGTACCCTTACAGAAGGCATTACACTATACAACAAACTCCCTAGTGAATTTAAAAGCTTAAACTCTGTACACACATTCAAAAATAAACTGAAAGCTTTCCTGTTAAACCATACATTCTACAGTACAAAAGAATATATACATCATAAAAACGTATCTACATAAATATAAACTAGTACTAATCATTTTTACATTTACTGTTGCATGTTTTGAAACCCCCAAACTGGCTGTTGAATGTAAGGGATGGACCCAGCCTAGGCATCAACTCATAAGAAGACGACTACTTATTGATTTATTTATTCAATTAATTAATTAAATAAATAAATATTAAATTATAGATATTAATCAATCAATTAATTAATTAATTAATAATTTTATTTATTTATTTATTTTTCCTTTCTTTCTTCTCTCTTTCTTTTTTCCTTTCTTTCCTTTTTTTATTAGTATAGTTTTTCAATTTTAATATTAATTTATTTTTTCTTCTTTTCTGTATTTAATACTTAGAAATATCTATATTGTACATTCCATTATTATGTATACATATGCTGACTTGTCATACATGGCTTATGCTGTATTTATGTGACAAATAAATATATTATTATTATATTATTATTATGTAGTATTAAACATTAAAATATGTAAAATAAATATGTAATGAAAACAGTAAGAATATGTAATAAATATGTAAAATCGGATATGATATGTAATATTAAAATTCTCTGATTAAAAACCATTTACATAGCAAGACATTACATTTAGAAAAAATGCTCAATTTACATCAAACAACTTTCTTGTCAGCAGTAAAAGCTTAATCCATTGTAATCCAGGGCCGTAGTTTAGCAGCCAGACTAATCATAATAGGAGCCATCGCACAAACTGGCGAGATCTACAACCAGCAAACATACACTGTAGCATCTTCATGGAAGTGTTACACGTCAGTGATCGCAAATTTTTCTCGGAAATTAAGGATTAAGGAAATTACAGATCACAAAACACGGTGTCAATGATATTGTGGACACCTGGATTTCCCCAATAATGTAGGAAAAACACTATTTTTTTAAAAAAGTACTTCTTTTCATAAAAATATATTTAAATTGAAGAAAATTGATAAAATAAGAAAATTTATTGTGAAAATTGCAAAATATGTAAAATATGTAATATAGTACTAAATATGTAAAAATATGTAAAGAAAAAATTAAATATTGTGTTAGAAGGGTTATGATTTGCCAGGATTACAATTTTGAGAACGGTAAGTAGAAAGACAAAAAATATGTAATTACATAAAAATCTGGTCTCTACTTATTAGTTTTCTATTTCTTTTGGTCTCAACTAGCTATTTGGACTTGCCACATACTCTTGGCAGCTGCCATCTATTGTCACCCACAATACATTTTTTCAACAATTTCTTCATTTCTCGGTTTCCTGGTAGTAGAAGGGAAACATTATTTTAAGAATATTAAAGAACAGTAAAAACTCTTCCTAAATGGCAATTCTTTGAAAAATTTGGAGCTGTTTAGAAAATGGCGTTTAAGTGCTACTGTAAATTCGAAATTTTAAACGCTTTTTCACAGAAAATGTTTGAGTTTTCCAAAAACTTCATTAGAAGTCATTTGAACAACATTAACTCACAAATACAATAGTGTTTATAAATTGTTGGAAACTTGCATGTTGACAGTGTGGGAGATCTTTCAAAAAAATTACAATTATGTAATTTTTGAAAAAACAAAAAAACACCTCAAAATGAACATTATGTCATATTAAAGAGTGCAATTGGCACAATCCTTTCAAAAAGTTTGAAGACAAAAATTGGAGCCATTTATGAAAAAATGGTGTTAAGAGTGTTTCTGAAAATGCGGAATTTTGAGTCAGATTTCACAGAAAACTGTTGAGTTTTCGAGAAACTTTATATGGCATTATTTAAAGCACATGTACTTATAAATATAATAATGTACACAAATCACTGCTAATGTATACAAAATTAACAACATGAGAGAGGTTAAAAAAAATTACATTTTTTTTAATTTTTGCCAAAACAAAAAAATAGAGCAATATGACGTTTACGCCATCTCATAGAGTACATTAGGCCCTATCCCTACCAAAAGTTTACAGAAAACATCTGGAGTAGCTTTTGAGAAAGTTTTCTCTTTGTAATGTTTTAAAACAGTACATATATTGCACGAAACTATGCGAAGTACATATATTGCACAATACTACGCGAAAACTACTAAAATTTTCAAAAAAATGTACTGACATTAATGAAAGAACTAATTTTGGAGAAACAATTTCATTTGAAGGAAAAATCTCTATCTTTAATTTTGTAGTTGGAGGAAAATGTTGCGTACACAATTTGACGCAACGCGTCTCTAAACCCCTTTCGGGGCGTTGAGCGCTCTGCGCTTTGGAGTAATTCTCCATTAACCCACTGCGCTTTTCAGGAGTAATCCTCCATTACTGAATGTCACGTCACGTTGTAGTCTTCAAGAGGACCGCCAGGTAGCATCTCCGCGCACGCGCCTCTCTCTTGCGCGCCCCTGCGTCACTACCCGGCGGCCAGAATTGGGAAGGAATTAGGATAGAGGTAGGTTTTAGGGCACTTCACAGGGGTTGGACTAGCCCTTGTGAAGCAGTCAAACTGGTTTTGTTGGAACAAATTTCACATGAGATCGACGGGATGCAAAAAAAATTCAAGCTTTTGCAATTTTCGAAAATTCAGAGTTAACTGTGAAATTTGGACCTATGCCCCCAGTAAACTTACTTTTATTCAATTCTAACAAGAAATTTAAAGAATAACTTTTGAGCCATTTTTGAGAAAATTTTGAAAAAAATTAAAATTCATGTAAAATACCCCTGAAAAAATAATAAATGTTTTTCAAAATCACAGAGCTTCGATTCAGGCCAGATGAACAGGGATTTCTTCAATTTGGAAAAAAAATCCTATGCATGCTTTAGGTGCTAGTGTTGTTCACAAACACCGGACTGATGGACTGATGGAGGTTTTGTCGTCAGTTGGTTTTTCGGTATCAAGGACCCACAAAACAGGGATTCTGGCTACACCACATGTTAGAGGATTTTTTTTTCTTAATTTAGCATTTGGATTTATCCACTTTTTTCGTTATCCCAGCAATAAATTTTTTCCGCCAAAATTCCGCCATTTCTTCACGCAGCATTACACAACTTTCCCTACACTACGTACATCACTCCATATGTACATACACCGGAAAGTAAAATTGGTATCAGAACACAAACAAAAGGTTTTATTTAGAAACATTCCTTTATATTACAGCAGAAGGATAAATCATTTAAATCTTTTTTTACTTTCTTGTATACGTACGTATACACGGAGTGATATAGGTAGTATAGGGAAAGTTATGTAATGCTGCGCGAAAAAATGGCCAATTTTCGGCGGAAAAAAATTAATTGCCGGGCCGTGAAAACGAATAAGTGGATAAAACCAGTTGCTAAATTAAGAAAAAAAAAATCCCCTAACACGTGGTGTAGCCAGAAACCCTGTTTTCTAGGTCCTTGATACCGAAAACCCAATTGAAAGGAAAACGTCCGTCTGTCCGTCCGTCTGTGAACACTGCTACCGCCTAAACCATACGTACGATTTATTCCAAAATGGATATTCCCCAGTAGATCTGATTCTAGTCGAAGCTTTGAGATTTTGAAAAAGATTCTTCACAATTTGGGGGTACTTTATATGAAGCCCCCCGGGGATTTTCAAAATTTTCTCAAAAACGGCTCCAAATTTGTTCTTTAAATTTCTTGTAAGAATAGAGTAAAATACACTTTTTAACATGGCATAGGTCCGATTTTCACGTACAGCTCTGAATTTTCGAAAATTGTGAAAGTTTGAAATTTTTTCGGCGTCTTTCTCCAACAACAAAATTGAAGATAGAGATTTTTTCTTCAAATAAAATTTGTTCTGCAAATTGAGTTCTTTAATAAAGGTCATGTAAATGTTTTTCAAAATTTTGGTAGTTTTCGTGCAATATGTGCGATTTTAAAAAATTACGAAAACAAGATTTTCTCAAAAACGGCTCCAAATTTTTTCTTTAAACTTTTGGTAGGGATAGTGGTAAATGTACTCTATCAATGACATAAAAGTTATATTGGTCTATCGGTTGGTTTTTTCAAAAATTACAAAAACGTAAATTTTTTTACTTGTCTCTCACGTCGTTAATATTTACATTATCGGCGATTTTTTCACATTATTATATTTACGAGTATATATGCTTTAAATAATGTTAAGTAAAGTTTCTCGAAAATACAACCGTTTTCTGTGAAAAGTAGCTCAAATTTCGGAATTTTCAGAAATGCTCAAACGCCATTTTCTCGTATATGGCTGCAAATTTTTTCTTGAAACTTTTGTAACGGATAGTGATAATTACACTCTTTAATATGACATAAAGTTTATTTTGAGTTATTTTTTCGTTTTTTCACAAATTACATAATTGTAATTTTTTTGAAAGATCTCTCACATCTTTAATATGCACATTACCAGCAATTTGTAAACATTATTATATTTGTGAGTGTAAGTGCTTCAAATAACTTCAAATAAAGTATTTTGAAAACTCAAAGTATTTTTGAAAGTGATTTGAATGAGCTTCAAATTTCGCATTTTTAGTAGCGCTAAAACGCCATTTTCTCTTAAACGGCACATCTTTTTTAAAAGAAAATTGCCATTTATGACTAGGATTTATTGTTCTTTAATATTCTAAAATTAATATTTTCATTCTACCAATAGGAAACCGACAAATTGAGAAAATGACAAAAAAAAAATGTACTTTTGGCGGTGATAAATGGTAGCTGGCAAGAAAGAGTATGTGGCAATTGCGAATAGCTAGCGAAGATCCAAGAAAATAGAAAACTAATACGGGAAAGTCTGTGCCATTCTGTAGCACCACTAGTTTTAATATTCACATGTCTGTATCAAAGAATATTATTTGTTTAACAAAAGAAACTGAAATAGTGAAGGAAGATCATCACTTGATGGTGTAGGTTTGCTGCAGAAACATGATGGAAAGAGGCAAGTGGAACCTGCCAAGATCAGACTCATATTAGAATTGTTGGAATATGTTATAATTCCTCCAATGTACTATCAGTTTTATAGAGCATATAAAACAGCTAGTTAGTGACAGCAGTGATAAAACACCTAGTTAGTGACTAAAGATCCACTTTTCGATGACCTTGACTGAGACATTTCTGAACAAAACCTTTGAATGTACCTAGGTAGGGGTTTTGAAGGTTTGAGACCTGTCTTAGCAGGAAATATTTAAAATAGTGGCTTAGTGTCTTATGACAATGTTACAATTATGCCTCTACTCTAAATAAAAACTATAAATACATACATTTTCTTCTATCATATTTGTTTTCACTTTTGATGCAACAATCTTCTCTCAACTCAAGGAAAATGTTGATTAACACATTTTTATGCACTTCAATCATGTATTTACTAAATACAAATTACATTAATAAAATTTTGACCTGTAAATTATGTAAAATGTATTATATAACTATTTTGTATTTTTTATGGTTGTATGCTGTAATAATTAATGATAATATTTATGTAATCATAAATTATGAACTGTTTTTGTTTTAGTAGCGAGGGACATATTGTTTTATTAATGACCCCCACTATGCAAATATAAAACGATCAAATATATGAATGTTAATCAATGAATATAAATCTTAGGAACCTATGTCTTTTTATCAAGTACAGTACATTACAATTAGTGGCTCCTGTAAACTAATGAAAAGTATCACACATTTAGAATACTTCCAAACAAAAACTGCTCTCTAGTTGTTCTTCACAAGTAGATTTAAAAAATTAATTTTTACACTATTATTAACGATATTACATTATTAAAACTTTATAACTGGTCAAAATGCACAGAAATTTCCACATGTTTTTCAAAAATCGTTGTTAACAAGACAACAAGAAATTTTAAATACTTTACAGTACACAGGCATGACATAACATGATATACTCAATACATGCATATACACACGAATGAAAATAGAAAAGTGTATTACATGTGCATTTAAACTGTACCTTTCGCCTTCCTTTGATATAGGTGTGTGATGACCCGGGGATGGAGTATCAGAAACATTTTCTATGGTTGAATCTTTTGCACCCACACATGTAGGAAGTTGGACAGGAAGATGTACGTCATCTGTTGATGCTTCTTGTAACTGGCTTGTATCACTTTTTAATGCCTCATTTCCCTGTTCATGTTTCCGAGCCACATGTTCTGGTTCTGCTTCCTTGTCTTCAGTAATATCGTCCACAGGTTGCATCTCTACTTCTGCACTGTCTATTTTAGTTTCTACTTGGTCTGCTTCCAAAAACAATTTTTCATTAAATGGTTTTGGACTGCTTTCCTCCGATTGTCTACTTTCTTGCACATAAATTTTCTCTACTACTTCATCATTCTTTATTTGCTGCTTCATTGAAGATTTCTGCTGTTGAACATTTATAATTTTTTCTTCTGTATCTTTGCCTTTAAGAGATCTGTCATTTTTTCCATCATTTTCAAATTTCAGTGGCTGATGTAGTTGGGTGACTGTTTCTTCTTTCACAGTAACATTAGCACCTTCCTCATGAAATTCTACTATTACATCTCTGACTTCTGATTGTTCTTCCTCAATCTGTAATTCATCTTCTTTTGAAATAAAGGTTGAGCCAGCCATTGCAGAAGGAGACACACGCATAGCATCTGGTTTTGATTTTGGACGGAAATCTACTTTCTCAATAACAGTCGACTGACGTTCTAAAGCTCCTGATTTGTCGGTACTAACCCAAAAAGGAGGATCTTCAGATGATTCCTCCTCAGAAGCTTCTGTCGGGGAGGTTCCACTCACTGATTCTCGCTCATATTTCCGGAAACATCTCATAGCGAGAAGAATTTTCCGCTTTTTTCTAATAGGTTTATCCGCTTGTGAACTTTTATCTATTTGAGCAGTTGTGATAATCTGAGCACTCTTAGCACCACTAGTTGCACTCTTACTCACTGGAGCAGGAGTTTTAGGAAGAGATGAACTACTAGATCCTTGGAGTTTTGTATCAAAAGAGAGAGATCGATTAATGTGATCTCTTAAGCGAGATGTAAATGTCTCTCCTTCACTTTCTGCTCTCCGTCTACTTGTGCTCTGCTTCTTTTTCTTTACAAGAGCAACAGACTCTGCTGCTGCCTCCATATCTTTTGGAGTAATTGTTCGTGGCAAAGAAAGGGAAGTTCTTTTCATATTAGCAGAAGACTGACCAATTTCTTTAAAAGCTTCATCTATTAATTCATTAGTTCTTGGAAGAGACAAATACCTTTGAGCTTTCGGACCTATGTAGCGAGACACAGGTGGATCCATTATATCTGGTATGGAGGGATTAGGAAGAGAATGTTGTTTCTTTATGATAGTTACTTGAGCCAATTCTCGGAGAGCTTCATCGTAACATTCAAGTTGCTTATTGATTCGCTTACTATCAGCAATCATTCGTTCTAAATTTGTTGCCCTTGGTTTCTGATATAAATCTTCACTCTTACTCCAGTTGAGTACTGAGATGGATTGTTGTCGAGAATGTTTCTTTTTTTGAAAAGCTGGAATATCAGGATTCTGAGGTGGACCTTGAACTGGATGGCCTAATTCATCTAGGGAATGAGATTCCAACTTGTATTTTATGTTTTTAGCCTCTCCAATTTCAAATGAACCCAGAGACATCTGTTTTGTTCTTTGGTCAAGACGAGGAGAGGGATAAACCAAACTGTCTTCAATTACTCTTTTACTGTTAGGAGGAGCTAAGCTCCCCCATGTTTCCATAAAAGGTTGCTTTAACTCTTTCTTTGGAATGACTTGTCCACCAGACTCCTCCTCTTCTTCTTGAATTGAAGGATGATTTTCTCCAATACCTGTTGTGGTTCCAGAAATATGTGTAGCAGGCAATTGAGCATTTGCTTCCCACACCTCTTCATATCCCAATAAGGTGCCATCTCTTCCCAGTGTACCAGCATTTGAAGAAGACTAAAAATGTAAATAAAAGAGAAATGAGTAATTTTAAACTATACCAATGGGCATTTAACATGGACATTTATAACATTTCAACAATTTCACAATATAACTCATTAGCCTGAATATTAGGATTGCAATTTAGACAAGAAAAACAATGTTAAAAGATTAATGTGTTGTAATGACAGTAAAATAGTTCATGTATTATTAATTACTTATAAATTTAATTTAAATGAAAAGCATTAAATGAAAATCACTTATAATGAATATTTCAAACAGGGTTGGGCAAAATACTTTAAATTTAGTATTTAAATATTTTGTCAAAATACTTTGCAAATAAGTATTTAAATAATACTAAAAATACATTAGGTTTTGATTTGCTAATTACATATGTATTTAAAATACTTCAAATACTCAAAATACAGTAAATGTGACTATTTTATATTGTATCTTTGTTATTGCAACAATATGATATGTTGTATTTGTCAATAACAATAAATCAATAATTGACAATCATACAAAGTTCTGAACAATAACTGTAATGTGTATATATATATATATATATATATATATATATATATATATATATATATATATATATATATATATATCAATAAACACTTTCAGATATATAATGATAGAAAAAATGTCTCATATAAATAAATTGAATTTTCTTGTAAAATGACTAATTTTTCAAACAAATCATCAAGCAATAAACGCCAAGTTCACGAATGTATAAAATCTGCAAAGGAAAACAGTCATTCAATGAGCAATTCTGTGTTACCTAAAAAAATATTGAATTCCTGGCATGTTTTACACTTAGAGCCGTACCCACTGAAATGATTTCATGGAAACAACATTCTATAGTTTTGTTTCAATGTTCATTGCGTGTAAAAGATTTTTAAGATAATATACAACAATGCTTAAGATATTTTAACAATCTTTATTCAATTGTAGATGATATTTCTGGAAATAATGATTAATTTTTTTATGAAAGAAATTCTTTCTTTGAAATTCCTATAACCATTTTTGAAAATGCTATATTTTGATTAATAAAAAACTGTGTCATCCAAAGTGTTTTTTTATCCTTCCTTCCCCTTTTCAAAAACCTTCTCAACTGTCTGAATTACATTTATGTGTTAATATATTACACTGTGAAATACATACTACATGGTTGTCTAAAGTACAGGGTAATGCCGGAGATAATTGTTCTCTTTCTAAAGTAATTTTGACACATCACAAAGCATTATCAAATAATTACATATAAAAATTCTCAAAATACTACTAATACAAAAATGGATTGAAAATTATTTACTGCAAAGCAATATAAGGTAACACATCAAGTACCTGAGATAAGATCACTTCTTCAGATAGTCCTGTCTTCTCCTCAGACTCAGCTGAAAAGCTTGCACCTTTTTCCTTAATAATGTCTCCATCATCATCAGTAAGATCTATTGATGTGGCTCTAAGAAGGAATCTTCCCCTCTTTTCACTGCCAGAGGCTTCAGATACGTTATCTTTTATACCCTGCATGAAAGTGCTAGCTTCAGCTTGTTCTAGAATTTCTGCTGGGAGAGGGGGGACTGGTGGAGCTTCATTCTTCACATGGAAGCCATCAAGAGGCAGACTATCATCGCTATCCCAGTCACTGTCAGAATTGTCTTTCGACTTGTCACCCTTGCCCCCTGATAACTTATCTTTTGAGAAACTGCTGGATTTATTTTTCTCCGATTTATCGTGGCTATCCGATATTAAACTCTTACTGAGATGAACAGGGGAATTATCTTTCTCACTATATCGAACAAAACTTGGTGCATCCCCTTGACTTTGACTTTTGTGCGGACTTGCTCCTGTCTGACTGGGTGTGTCAGCACCACTAGGAGAGTCTGTGAAACTCTCTCTCTTGGATCTAAGAGATCCTAGAGTTAATAAACTGCGTCTTCGAGGCTCTGAACCCTTTAAAGGAAGAAAATCATATTATTAATAAAAAAAAATATAATAAAAAAGATACACAAAAATCATTTTTTTACAAAAAAATCTAAGAGAAATGACCTGGATTAAAGACATCAAAGCAGACAATTGAAATCAAAATAATTGAGAAAGAAATAGAAATTACAGAAGATCTGACAGTAAAAATTAAAAACTTCAAGGATTTTCAACAGAAAGTACGATGGATGATGGGTAATATGAACAGAATTAGTTACAAAGAAAGAATTACACATAAAGAATAATAAAATAAAGGAAGGAAAGAAAAAACAAAGAAAGAAAGGAAAGGGAAAAAGAAAGCAAGAGAGAAAGAAAACGTGAAAAATTAATTCATGTGGTCTGTGGCAAGAAATATTTTTCTTGTTACATAATTAATAAAGGATATGAATCCAGTATTCAAGATGCCACAGATGAAAAATGAAAATATACTACCTTCTTCTTCTTCTTTTAAGTCATAGTTTGGACATTTGTGACATGTTCTTACCTGAGGATCATCAATAACACCTGACTGAATTAAATCCCAACTTCGTGGAGGTTTACAAGGAGGAGGAATAACACATGATCTTGGTGAATCTTGCAGTTCTTCTTCTTTTAAGTCATTAATTTTATTACTTGAGCCACTATCATCACTACCTTCTTCATCTGATGAAGGTGGTAAGAATTTTGTTAACTTCAATCCTGATGGCTGAAATTCAAAACAATTTTCAAAATAATACCAACTGCATTACTTGATATAGAGAGAAAATTGACATTAAATGTCCAAACAACTTTTGAATATGTTGTATTGTCCTACAGAAGGAACAAAGAGACAATTGTTTACAATGCTATCGTACACCTAAATGCTATTTTTTTTGCAAAACTTCACTCAAGTTTTACAGGTTGTTGTTGAATTTATTTTAATTTGTGTAATAAGTGTTCTTTTAATCCATGACCTCTCATGAGCTAATAATGACCTTAAACATAAAGAATAATCAAATTGAAATGAATTCAGAGTACATTGGAATTTTTACACAGTGGATAACACATACAATATTCCTAACATAAATCTTATTACAGTTTTTGAATGGAGATCACACTCCCACAAATAGTCTCATTTGATATTTCTCCTCTTCCTCTTCCTCCTCCTCATCATCATCATGAACTATTTAGGTATTGGCCCAATGGCCTGTTCCTGTTCTACGAGTAGTCCCCTAGTCACTGCCACAGTGTTCCTGGTCTTCCCATCTCTTCTTTAGCCAGCCTCTTTTCTCTTACGCCTCTCGGTCTGTACTTTAGCACCTATTTTGGTATCCTGGTTATTTTCATTCTTTTTGTATAGTCTTGCCATTTCTTTTGATATTTTACCACGTCTTCAGTTATGTTTTTGGTTTTTAGTTTCTTTCTTATTTCTTTATTTCTTATTTTATCTTTCCTTGTCGCTTTTAGTGTTGGTCTCGGGTACCTCATTTGGGCTCCTTCAATTCTTTGTCTATCACTTTTTTTCAGTATCCAAGTTTCACTCCCACAGAGAAGTGTAGGTTTGGAAATGATGTTGTGGAGTCTAATTTTTATTTCTGTAGTCATGTGTTGAAAGTGTTTTTTTATACAGCCATTGATTTGGTTGTAGTTTGCCAACTTTGATTTAAAATCCTCTTCCTATATTGAAATTTTGTTACCTAGGTAGGTAAAACTTGACACTTGTTCTATTATTTTGTTTTCAATCACTATTTTTGTCCTTATATGATCCTTGCCTTTGAAGCCCATTGCTTTAGTTTTTGTTGTTGATATTCTGAGATCATATTTCATTACAATGTTGAGTCTATATGTTGCCATTTGCAGTTCATCCTCTGATGTCATTATAATTGCTTGGTCATCTGCATAAAGTATGGTCTTTATTTCTTGACCTCACCCCATAGCAAAGTCTCCTTTCAATTCCTTCTTCCACATCTTCATGATAAAGTTCGTGTATATATTGAACAGTAGAGGTGATAGAGGGCAGCAGTGAAAGAGAGAGAGTGGGAGAGATATTTTAGAATTATGTTATTATTTAAAAATTACCTATATTGTGTAGTATCATATATACACTATAAAAACGTACAATATAATAACAAATACGTTTATTATTTAACAAAAATATATGATGCCCCCTACCCCCAAAACAATTGGCTGGATCTGCTCCTGCTCTAGAAGCTTGTAACATTTATTCCAAGGCACCCTGATAAATAAATATTTACAGAGTACCAGATATTTATTAATCAAATGCCAGGTAAGAAGCTAGTAGAAATAACACAGATTGCGTGCAATCCTTGGTGATCCTAGGGGGATATTCACAGCAGTTGATTGCCAGCCTTCCCTTTAAAATGTCTCTTCTGATTTGTCATCACCTTCTTTACAAGTTTTCTCCATCCTATTCTGTCTTGCACTATATTCATTGTTTTTCTCCATGTCAGGTTGATTGTTTTTTGGTTTCCTCGTACCATCTCATTTCTGTCTTCCCAGTTTTCGGGTTCTGTCCATTATTCTTAACATCATGTCTTTCTCCAAGGAGTCCAATTTTCTTGCAATGTGACCAAAAAATTAGAGTTTTTATTTTAGAACTCTAATGAGCATTCAGGCTTCACTTCTTCTTATATGGATTTATTTGTTCTTTTATCAGTCCAACGGATTTTCAGCAGTTTCTCTTTCTTGAACTGTTTAAGTGTCCACATGGCTTCCTCTTAATATTGGGGGTTCCTCCTCATAATTTCTTGCAATGAAATGTCTGTTAATATTTGGATCCCTCTCATAAAGCTGCTGAGTTCCCCCCATCTTTTAACTATATCTTGCCTGGAAGTGAGAATGTTACCATTACTGTCCTTAACTGCGCCTATTCCAGATTTGAATTTCTTTGTCATGTCTCTTATAACCTGAAATATTTCTCGTGGTCTAGATCTTAGGTTATATTCTTCTACTTCCTTACATTTATCATTTACGAATTCTTGCTTTCTACTGAAATATTCTGTTAAGCTATAGTACCTTTCCCCAATCTCCTGACTGCTTTGCAGCCCTTCTTTCTTCTGCAATTTTGATGGTTTTCGTTGTCAGCCAGCTTGATTTGTTCTGTTTTTGTGTTTTTTGTATGCGCTTGTCTGCCTCTTTGATGACTATACTTTTTAGAGATTTGTGTGGTTGTTTGCTTGTGGGGTTGCTTGTGTACTATTTATTTTGCTCACTTTCCTTGTAATGGCTTCTTTATACCTGTTTGGGATGTTTTGCACATCATACTTAAGTTTAAGTTTTTCAGTCTTCTTTGTTGTTTTTAACCAGACTCTAATACTCACCACCAATAATTCATCGTCTGATCCCCAGTCGTCTTGAGGTATTCTTGTAACATCTTGTATGGATGACTTCTGCCTATGATTTCCCAGGATATAGTCAATTTGATTTCTATATCTACCATCTGAAGATGTCCATGTGTACAGATATTTCTCCTGCTTCATGAACATAGTATTTGCTACAAATAAGTTGTTTCCTGCACAAAATTCAATTAATTTATCTCCTTTGCTATTTCTACTACCTAATCGAAATTTCCCTGTTATATATTTTGTTTCTTCTCTTCCCATTTTTGCATTCCAATCACCTAAAATGAGCACAATATAACTTTTTCCTGATTTGTCTATGGTTTCTTGTATCTTGTTGTAAAATCTTCTATTGAAGTATCACTTGAATCAGATGTAGGTACATAAATTCGAATAATAATTACATTAATTGGAAGAAAGCTGTCATGATGTTCTTGTTTATTACAATGGCTACTCCATTACTTCTGTTTTCCTTCTGTCTTGAGAAGAATACCATTTTGTCCTCTGTTGCAAAATACCCATTTTCTTGCCAGCTCACTTCACTAAAGGCTAATAAATTGATTTTTCTCCTTTTCATTGCATTTATGATCACTTGCAGTTTTCCAGTGTATAGGCTTTGAACATTCCATGTAGCAAATTTAAAGGGTTTAGTAATATTCAAGAAATTCCATAATTTATTGTCTCTATTTATATCTCTTTTAGGGGTAGCAACTTTATTTTTATTGCAATTTGACTCCATGGTATTCATCACAAGGTCTGCAAAAGGTACGCACCAGTACTCCTTGTGGCCAGAAGCTTTCACTGGAACACCTACCTTGAATGCTTTATTGTAACCAATTGTATTCAATTATTCACTTCATATCTTCCTTCCTTGTTTCATTTTTTATTTTTTCACATACCACAATCTGCATTTAGTTCCAGCACATAGTGTATTTTCTTCCATGTTTGTTCCTATTATAAACATCTTGCCTGAGCTTTTGTGTATTGTCTTGTCTGGTTTCAAAGTGAGTTCTGGGTTCAGTTTATTGACTTGGGGGTCACCCCTTTCTCCAATTGTCTGATTTTGTGATTCTCTCTGTTTGTTCTGTTCTCTTTCTTGTTTCTCTTCATGTAATTGCCTGTTTTCATATGCCTCTTCTATGTTTGTCTCTATTATAATCATCTCACCTGTGCTTTTGTTTATTGTTTTATTTGGTTTCGAGGATAGTACAGAGTTCAGTTCATTTGCTTGGGAATCACCTCATTCTTAAATTGTTTGTTTTTGTGTTTCTCTAACACTTCCTGTTGGACATTGACCTGCCTTTTTTTATTTTCTTTTTTTAGTTACTTTTCCTTTGTCTGCTCTGCTGTGTACCACTGCTACTACATTACTTAAGTTTTTAAGTCCATTCTCTTTCTCTGTGTTTAGTGGTGTAATCACCATTTCCCTTGCATTATTTTCCACACTATCTGAGTTTGCAGTTTTCTTCTTGTGTGCTATAGTTGTCTTTACATTATCATTCCCATTGTCAGTGCTTTCAACTTTCTTTTGTTTATCTACTCCTTCTGTTCCTTTCTAAAGATATGTTATTGCCATTGTTAGGAACTTAATTTCTTAACTTATACAATATTTTATATTTATCTGAAAGTGTTCTAATAATTTTTTTAATTCACTAATTTGTTTTGTACACTCCGATTCCTCCTGAAGAGACTTAATACATTCTTTCCATGCCCACATCAGCTGAGTATCCTGTTATAAGCTAGTAACCTCATAATAAAAATTGGTATTTCTAAGCATATTTCAGTCGTAATGTAAGTAGGTTGTGTACAAGAATGCATACATGTTGTAAATGTTGGAAAATATTTTGAATATTATAATCTTTAAATAAAAACAACAAAATAATTCTATTGTTCTGTTCAACTAATATTTGTTAAGTTAACAATGTTAAGTGGAGAAATTTATTATATTTAAAAATGAATTGACTACGCCAATTCAAACAAAGCAAGCTTTGTCACTGTACTGTTAACAGGTAAAAATAAATAAACAAATAAAAAATTATTATTGCTTATGTTATTCATCACTCATCATTTTTCCCAGTATACTGAGCACCTATATCAGGATCAAAAGTTAACAAGAAACAAAATACAGTGAAACTTTTATGTAACGTTCCTCCATGTAATGTTTTCCTCCAGGTTACGTCAATTTTTTCCAGTCCCGACCAAAAGCCTGTATACACAGTCTTCCTCTTTATAGTGTTTTCCTTTATACAGTGTTCAGAATTCACGGTCCCTTAAAAAACATTACATAGAAGTTTCATTGTGTGCCTTTTTGTAACAATTCAACAGAGAAAGCTAAAACTAAAAATTCAAAAGTTATTAAATATTTTAACATCTTCAATATATTTATTTTGTCTTAAAGTTATTACAATAATCCTTAAAAAAAGTTATTATGTTAATCCTTAAAAAAGTCTCAAAACGTCACGCTATTTTTCAGAAAGGAAAATGACTGTTTAAAGACAGTATACATACCAAAGGTTTTGCTGCAGCTTCTGATAACTGACTGTCATTCCATGTATCACTATCTGGATCATCACTTTTCTTCTTATTCTAAAACAAAATAGTGTTGTTTTTTTTCCCCCTTCTTTTTCATTCCATAAAATTGTATACTATTTCCAAAGGAAATAAAGATTTGAAATACAAAATAATTAAAATTCTAATTATATAAAATTCTAAAATAAAACTTTTACAGCTTAGTTAAGTACTTAATAAAAAAGCTGTAAGGTCGAATTATGTCAAGGAAAAGTATTGCTGCATTATTTTTAAACACAATGTATATGACACCCAAAATTAAAAGAGACAGAAGTGTGTCAAACTAAACAACACAAATAACAGAGGTCTTAATTCAATGTAAAGAAAATCAAAAATGCAACTGCAATATTTGTAGTCTTATAAAATGGTACCTTTTGTCTGGTGATTGAGTTTCAGAAACTTTTTTTTTCTAACAATACCTTTGCATCCACTTGCTCTCCTGGCAATGATGTTGCAGACACTGATCTTTTTATAATCGCTTTGCACACTTCCTTACTTTCTACAACCTTTGAATCAAAATCTAAAGCTACAATTTCTGAAGGAGATTTAAGTTCTGCTGCTACATCATGATGTCCTCCAAGAATAGCATAATCCTCAGCTGTCCAATCTATTTTTCAGAAATAAAAACGCATAATTTTCAGGATTACAGGATGTTTTATCCACTACATTTCACAAACAACATTAAACAAGCATCTTACCATTTGAATCTTGAACTTTCCGTTGAGCACCATATTCCAGAAAAAGTTGCACAATAGCCATATTGCCATTTTTTGCAGCAAACATAAGAGGAGATCTATTATCTCTATCAACTGCATTGACAGAACTTCCATATCGCAGGAGGAGTTCAATTAAATCCCTGTGTTGGGCTTGCGTGGCAATATGTAAAGGAGATTCACCTAACTGGAGTAAAATATAGAATTGTTAATTAAATTGACATTTGGTTTTCAAAAGCATATTTTTGTGTAACATATTAAGGTATTCAAAATCATAGTCATATTTTAGGACCTTATTTAGTAAACATAAACATTCTAGAGACCAAATTTCATTAATGAAAAATCTCTCTTAAACAAGAATTTTACAATCGGCCAAAGAAAATCATAAAATTATAGTTTCTTTTGGAAAGATGTTATGAAGGAAGTAATCATGAGGAGAAATGATTTTTCAGATATGAATTATCACATATTCCTGATTAAGAGTAGTTTTGATCCCAATAATGCTAAAAATCAATAGATCATTTTCAAGGTAAACTGAGAAGTAAAATAATACATAACATGAATTCAATAGGAAGGATGAAAATGTGCCTTTTAGTACCTTTTAATCTTAAAAGAATTCTGTTAATTTTATCATTTAATACATCATTATAGAAGTTTTTAAGTGTTCATAAAACAACCATAATCTTTTGTATTATATACGTATGACGTATTTTCAATTTTTAATTATGAAATATTTTAATTTGCTTTTAAGAAAACCACAGAATAAGATACCACTTCAACTTTTGAAAGAATAACAAATATTTTGCAATGAAACAAAAACCACATTAATCATTCAAAATACACCGGTACAAATACAATAATAATAAATGATTTAGTTCATATTATTTGTTAAATCAAATTATATCACTTAATTATCTCATTAAATGCTTCTGTCAACTGATTAGATAAAACACTTGTGAGACTTTTTCATTTCTCAAAGAAAAGAAAAATAATTTGGGAGCACTAAAATTAGACAATCATGTAACAGAATACAACAGTTACATTCAAAAATGTATTTAACTAATTATTAAGATTGATCATTCATTAAATTTAATAAATGTACTCAAAAGCTATCTAGAGATACAAGGAAAGAAAAAAATGCTTTAAAATTTGGTGCAGGAGGAATTTTCAAACATACAGGAACAGTACTAAATTTTCTGAATTTACTTCTACTATTTTCTAAATTTTAAAATCCACTGCTCTATATACAGTCATGAAACATGTCAGTCATACATTATTTGAGCTTTCAAAGTTAGCGCCTTCCTTTAAGAGTATTGATGTTATTTCATAATAGCCTTGCTTTGCTGCTATGTGAAGAGCAGAATTTCCACTGTAATCTATAGTATTCAAATCCACACCTCTCTCCAGCATCATAACAATAATGTCTTTATGTCCACACTCAACAGCCTGCAACAAAGTGAGAGAACAATACATGATTTTATTGAACATAAATCACAAAATAAATTACATTTCCACTATCAATATTACTCTCAATAAAACAAAATTAAAGTTGTTCAAGATTCACACTAAAAGTGGTTCTGAACTTTCAACATCAAGATCTCACAAATTAAACCAGTACTGATTAAAGGATTTACAAAGTTCTTCCAAAATCCAATTAAGAGATACCTATGTTTATCCAACAAAATAATTGTTACAATATGCATAAGTCACTTTTCATACACATAAACAACATGAGATTTTCAAAAAACATTTTGAAAATAATTTTTCTTATATGATTGCTGGTATAATTTAGCACATTGAACTTCATACACAGATAATTCTCAAGAAATGATTTTTATGCTTAGAATATCTACATAAAATACGTAAGTAATTATAGCAGGAACACAAAAACTTTTCATTTAGTGTCATAATATAGTTTCAATGATCTTCATTCTCCCCTAGTATTCCTAAATATTGGCACGAAAGAAAACTAATTCATTTTTTTAAATTCTATACTTTCATATCAATATCTAATAAGTTTACTAATTAAATTCTGTAATCTAGAAGGTGTATTTTTCAAAAGAAGATTCATAAATAAATGCTTTCATGGCAGAATAACAATAGATTTAAGAAAATTTAAATTGTATTTTTTTAAATTAATTTTTCGCAGGTATACTATGGATATTCTATCAAACTTCAAAATTTAAGCTCTCTTCTTTCCACAAACTTCAGCAAAATTACAAAACCATCAATGAAGTGAAATGAATTAGCAAAGTGATTCAAGCACACATTGCAATTGTTAAAAAGCATACTAAAAATGATTAAATAAATTAAAAAGAATTACTGACATTTTTTAAAATATCAGTTATTCACCCTATTATTGTGAATGATAATGATGTATTTCTTGTGCTAGCAGAAAAAATGTACAGAAAAGAAACAAGAATAAAGTTGATGAAATGGATATGAATATTATAATTTCTTTATTTTAAAAGAATGCTTGAGAGTTGTTTGAGTAAACCACAGATTTTGTCAAAATCCTTCAAGTAAAATAGGCAAGGATTATATTTAGTTATTCATGTAATTATAATTTTATTTTACATGTATTCAATGTATTCACATACAAAAAACTGGAAGCGTCTAATGGCAATACCATGAATGAGAGTTAAATTTCAGTAATATAAAGATTTTGGTGCCAAATCTTTCCTACAAAAAATCTAAAATGATTCTATATTAATTAAATATTACTATATTACTTTTGGCATGGTATTTCTTGGATTCATTGGTAGTCTATGGCTAAGTAGTTTAGGTACCCAAAATACAAAAAGTAACCATAAAAAAGCATTGTACACTTCTGTTTTTCTAATATAATTTATTATTTCTAGATCTTCATACTTAGTTAATGACTTAAATGAAATAATTTTGTAATTTTTTTCCCTTTCTGTTTTCTTCATGATCATTTTTGGGGAGTATTCAGCAGGTTGTTAAAAACAGCTATTAATTGGAAAATAAAATAATTCATCACAAAAAAAACTGCTAGAACCAGACATTTGAAACATTCTAATAAATTACATGAATCACAAATCAGGCAACTATGAAACAGAGTGGAAGAGTGTTTTAATGAAATAGCTTAATATATCTTTTATAATTTGCTTTAGAGTGTTTCGCCTTATCATTCATTTTAAAAGTTCATTCACTAATTGTTTCAGTACACATGATACTCTCTCATTAATCATTTGTAATTTTTTAGTGAATGTGTAATGCATAAGGAAAATCTATAAAGTTTTTGCCTTTGCACTGTATGGCAGTACAACAGTATTTTCTCATGTTTTTAACCAATATTAAGCCCAAAGTACAATTTAATTTATTTTCAAGATCAACAGATCAGTGTACTAATCCCTGCAAGAAATTTTTACTGACACAATTAAATGTAATAACGTCTTCAAAAATACAGTCAAGAGATTATCAGAAGATTCAGATGAGATAAAATTTATTTCCCAAAAGTAAAATCAAATAACACAAATGAGAATGACGTGGAAAGAAATTTAGTATTTTACCTTTAAAAATGGAGTTCTCCCTTCAGTGTCACAAATATTCAACTTTGCTTTAGTATTTAAAAGATACCAAACAATATTAGCATTTCCTCTAGCTACTGCCAAATGAAGAGGAGTTCTATTAAATCTGTCAGCTGCATCGATATCACCTTTCTTTATGTTCACTTTCAATTTTTCTAAATTTCCTTGCCAAGCTGCCTTATGCAGTTTTGTAATACTTTTATCCTTCCCTGAGAAGTCAATGTTATATCCCCATCCCTGCTCAATGTTGGAGGATGAATCTTCATTAACCCATGTTCTCTCCAGCCTTTCTGGCTGACTAGTGACCTGAAACTCTTCCAAGAATGGACTTGCCAAAGGATGTCCAGCATCTCTTCTCTCTTCTTTCTTTCCTTTCACAAAATTGAGCACTTTTCTCATAATTTGGGCGTCGCTGGGCGACTACGGAAGAGATCGTACCAAGGGCCACGCTAACCGTATACTGCCGGCAGAAAATCAATACACAGGACGCAAAGGGGCAAGTGTTTCCGTACACGATGCGCTCATTGTTTTGATCTTCAGGTGAAAGCGATAAAGCCCGCAGTTTATTGGTTAATAAATGAGTATTTTCTTCAGGAAAATATTTTTAAAAAAATATGCATTGTTGTTTCATGTTGGGGCTCCGGATGGGACGTGAGTACCCATCGAAAAATGACACAAGGAATAGGGCGTGAACGATGAATTGACCCACGTTGACATTGTCGTCTTGAGGGAACCGTGGGGAATGACGCTTATTATTACAAGCAGCTGGAGAGTCAATAGACAATGACAGCGCTATTGCTCCAACTCTTCAGTGCCCTTGAACATAATGATAAGGGTCTAAGTTCGCCGTGACAGTGCAAACAATTTAACCGGTGAAGTCTGCTTATCATCCCTTTCTTCGCCGCAGCGCGCATGCTTCGCGGCTTGGTTTTCAATTGTTTCAAGCGTGTATAATAATACACTCTCTGGTGACAACTGACAAGTAGACTGCGACATGAGAAGACTTGTCAAGCTAAATGGGGTAGTACATTCCAATTTAATCAAAGGACTCAGTGCTAACTATAGCAAAGGGTACCTCGCGCAATCCCGATTTTCGCGAATGGCAAGTGGTGATAACAATGACAGCAATAAATTGTTCGTACCACAAAACCGGCGCGAAAGGCGCATTTCTGGTAGCGAACAATATGAAGACAGTGAAGAGCTTGATGAATTATTTTCTTCCCAAGATGTTGCCAGGAAACCTAGTACTTTAGATGATGAACAGAAATTAGAAGTACTTCTGAAAGAAGTTCTGGCATATCGAGACTCCAATGTTAGCAGTTGGATTGTTGAGGTATTGTAAACGGCCCATTGTTGCGAGACCCAACTGCAGTGGTGATGAATTATGCAAATTATTCTTTTGAGAGAAAAAAGGGGTGAATGGTAACGTAGTCTTGTTTCGAAAAGAAACTTTCATTGATTTAATTTTTTCAGAATAAAGTCAAGAACCTATGTGCTGTGTATAGGTATTTATTAAAGCCTCACAGAGAGGGCTTTTTGAAAGTTCTAGCATGTGAACATTCTGTGGACCATAAGTTGATTTGCAATGCAGCAAAATCACTGGTAAGTTTCAATTTTTTGTTACTTTTTTTGTAATAATATTGAATTAATTCACCATCTTGAATATGTATGAATGTTATTAGCAGGAAGAATGTGATAGAAATTTGATTATTAAAGGAGAAGAACGTTTGAAGAATTTGCTGACTCCTCAATATGCTTGGTTATTTCTTCACATAGGTCGTTTAGAGAAAGGAGTCAAATTTCTTGTGGATTTACGAACTGATTTATTGGTTAGTATTCAATGACTTGTTATATTTTGCATTTGTCAGTGTTTTAGCATTATTGAAGTAGGTATAATTAAACAAAGGATTACTTTTATTTCAGAATGTGTTATCAGACACCGATGTTAAAGATCCTGCTTCATTACCTCTTCAGCAGCTGAACATTACATTGAAAGAAATGCTCTCTTTGTGGTTCTCTGTAGGTTTTTTAAATCTAGAGAGAATTACATGGAAGTCTCCTTGTGATATGCTTCAAAAAGTTAGTTTAAAATTATTACTCTGTTGGTGCAGTTTTAAATTATGCAATTAAGCTACTGTAAACGAAATGTGGTATTGGTATTTAAATTAGCCATGGGTATTTGTAAATAAATAAATTTGTATTGATATAGTATCAAAAACTGGATGACTCAGGTATAGATTTTAAAAATTTTTTGTATCTTATTATCAAACTATTTTGCAAAACATTGCACAACTAGAATGAAGGCTCTTTTTTGTGCTTTGTTTGTGTAAGAATAATTGTTTTGTTGCTTATTATAGTAGAGAAAAATGAAGGCAAAATCGTATCAAGAGTCCCCTCTCCCCCGCTTCTGTTGGGGTGACTTTGGTACAATATTCTTTTCCTGTGACATTTTGCCTTAGGAAGCATATGTTTTTGCTTAAATTGCTTTCAAATTTAAAAAAAAAATTCTTGTAAGAATATAGTGATATACACTAATATAGCTGGTGTAGGTCTAATTTGTGCTGCTAACTTTAAACTTTCAAAAGTTTTTTTTTATTTTTGTAGAGTGATGCATTTCATTGAATATCTCAATCTAACTTTTTTTTTTGAATACATTATTATTAACTATACATCAACAAACAAATACATTTTAAATTTACCATAAATGAAATGTTCAATAAGAAAATATCAAGACAAATACACATTTAATTGTTGTTCAGTCCCTTTTTTAAATTTAGGATAACCATAATAAATACTTGAAAATTTTTTTATCATAATTTTATTTTATTTTACGAACATTTAAATAGTTTTAACATGACAACCAATTTAAAACTTATAGCTTATTAACTACACTACATATGTAACACTTGGCTCACCTGCCTGTAAAATACTGATTGTGCCATAGAAATGGAGCATTGGATTGTTTCATATTTAAGAAAATTAATTATGCTAACTGAAGTAAATTCTATGGTTGTTATTTTATTTCGTATTATTTTGGCAATTTTTAGGGTACAATAATTTCTTATTGAATGCATCAAAATGTTAGAAAATTTAATAGTACACATTAGATTTCAGAATATGAAGCGGTGCATCCAGTTCGAAATTGGACTGATCTGAAGAGAAGAGTTGGCCCTTATCGGCGATGTTTTGTTTATACTCACAGCAGCATGCCAGATGAGCCATTGGTAGTACTGCACACAGCATTAAGTGATGAAATATCTAGTAGTGTGAGAGGAATAGTTTCAGCAGCATCTAGAATGTCTAGTGAGTAACAGAATTATTTAATGATTATTGCAGAAATATTAATGAGTAATGTGGTGTTGCGAATTGATCAATGTTATGATGATGGGATGATGAAGACAGTGACAGCAATAATGAATGAAGAAAATTGAGATTTCTCTAGTTACAATGTTTAAGATACACTACATCAGTTGTACACATTTGACCTAGCAGTCATTTTAAGAAACAATTGCATGTAAGTTATTAGCTCATGTACTCTTTGAGTATTTAAATTATATAATTTGGAGAATACAGTGCTGTATTTACCAAAATGTTAAAAGGCAACTCTTTGGAACATGCACCTCAACTGCATTACAAAGAATTTTGTTTCTCTTGAATTTCTAGGAGGAAATTATTGATGTTTATTTTGATTAAAGAATTAAAAAAAGAAACAGTTAAACATTTATTTTGTATAGTAATAATGAAGCTTTTTTAACTTGTACAGGAACATTCTACTTGGATATACTGGGAACCTGAAAGGGTAAATGCAGCCCTGAGAGCAAAATATTATTAAAGTTTTGTAATAAAATTATAATTATTAGACCTTCATGTGATGCTGCCCTAAATTGAATGTACAAATATGTGAAAAATAGTATGTTTTATTGGCTTGTATATTGCTCTGTTAATGGTATTGGTATTCATTTTGGTGTTGTCAGTTGATGCAAATGCCTTCCCAGCTCTGACTGCTGATGCAGAAATTGAAGATCCCTCCAATGTCAAAGCAGCAATATTTTATTCAATTTCTTCAACTCAGAGAGGTCTTCAGGTAATTTGTGTATTCATTACCTATCTGCTTTTGATAATGCAAGTCTGCAATCTTGTCTTTTAATATTTTTTCTTAAATGCAATATATTGTATTTTATTGTATAAATGAAAAGATAAAAAGAGGAAATTCCATACCTTTTACTGTATTAAAGGCAAAGGCAGTCCTTGAATTTTGACTGTTTACAAACAACTTTGAAGTTTTACAAATGCTCATATATTAATGTTCTCTTTAACTTAAACAAAATATAGTCAGGAATTTAGAATACTGTGGCATCATGAACGGTACAATACAATGTTTGTTCTTGTGTTTTCTAGTAGATCTGTTTTGGTACTTGATTTAAGTTTTGTTATTCATGTGAATGATGTTAGGTTCACAGTGTCTTTGTAGTGCACTCATTTGTTATTTTTAATGTTTAATCTGAGTGAAAATCATCCTATGATTTTAGGGAATTGAACTAGGAAATTATCTGATTAAGAGAGTTGTCCAAGAATTACAAGCAGAATTTCCATTAGTGACAAAATTTTCCAGTCTTTCTCCAATACCTACATTTAGACTGTGGTTGATGGAGAAATTGAAATTATCAGAGAGAGGTAGTGTAAGCAGTTATATATTGTACAATTTGATACCAAGTACTATAAAAATCAGTTAAACTTTTTCTCTTCTGACAGGTTCTAGTGATATTTTCTCTGAAAAGGAAATTCAAGATTTTCAGAAGTACCTTGAGACTGATAATATATGGTCAGAATTAAGAAACTTATTTAAAACTAATGGCTGGATTACAGAAACGAATCTGATCCCACTTCTAGAAGGACCACTTATGCGAATGTGTGCCCGATATTTGTATTTGGAGAAGAGACGTGGTTATGCTTTAGATAGTGTTGGTAAGTAAATATTGCAGCTGCTTTTATAAACTAGTTAATACAGTATTAATTGCCTTTAATTTTACATTATATCAGTATGTATTGTAATTTGTGCAGTCTCCAGTGTTGTTCTGGGTGTGCATTGCTGATCCAAGATGATTTATCTCAATGACTTATGTTCTTAGGAAGTAATAATTAAAATGTAAGATTATGTATGGATGCAAGATACTCCAAGTATATTAACATTCTACATTTTACAGCAAACTTTCATTTGAAGAATGGTGCTGTAATGTGGAGATTAAATTGGCAAGCCAATCTCACACCTCGTGGGTTAGATAATTCATGTGGCATCATGGTTAATTACAGGTATGATTCACTTTCAAGTCATTTTCAGAATTCATATTTTCATGGTACAAAATAATCATTATCTTTTGTTTATAGGTACTTCCTTGACAAAACCGAACAAAACAGTCACAACTACTTGGAGAAACAGCAGATTACAGCATCAGAGCAAGTGCTAGCATTGGCTTCTGCTGCTAGTGATTTGATGAAGCATACATCAAAAATATGAGATTTTTTTTTTCATCTTTACACTCACCATGTTACCAGCAATATTGTTCATCTTCTTCCATTTGAATTTTTTAAGATAGTTGCATTTTATGGAATTAGTGAAGTCTTTGAAGCAGCTAGACATTTGTTCTGTTAAAATGTTTGTTAGAATAAACACTGATTTTTATTTATCATACATACCTACCTTAGTGTGAATCAAGTATATTTTTCCTTTTCCAAATATTCATTCATTGTAAATTCCTGGGATTCCTTATTGTAATCCTAACTCACAATTTCTATTATATTTTTTTCTGACAAATAACGATGCAACATACTTTCACAAAACAACATCACTGGGAACTTTGATTTCTTGCAGTTATTCCCTTAATGTTTTTACTTTCTCACTACCATTTACAGGCTACAGAGAAAGTATCGTAATGTGTGCAGGAGAAAACGGCAAATTTTCAATAGCAAAACCTTTAATGCCAGGCCCTGGTAATGAAAAAGGTGGATGAATCTTGCCTCTATGTGTAGTAAATTACTTCCTCTTACACATTGTGTTGTGAGAACCTATGTTTTCTGGTCCTTAATGCTGAAAAATCAATTGACGGCAAAACAATTGTCTCTGTGAACAATGTGAGCAGCTAAACAATAAGCAGGATTTTCACCCAAATTGATATTCCCCAATTGATCTGGCCAATGTCGCAGCCCCTTGATTTGAAAGCAAAGCAATGCTTACTTTAGCATAAATAATGCTTAAGAGAATGGTGGAGGTCTTATTTTAATTGAAATCCCCAATTTTTTGAAAATTGCATAAATTCACATTTTTTTTTTCTGGCATCTTCCTACAACTACAACTTTGGTGGTAACATTTTTTCCTTTACCAAATGTGTTCTTCAAAAACAGATCTTGAAATTAGGTTGTGTTCAATTTTCCGAAAATATGTAGCAAAGAATGGTAAAGAAAGTAGTACTGGTCCTATTTTTGGCTCACTTTCTTTATTTTCAAAAATTTAGGGGGAAAAAAACAAAAAACTTACTGTAAATTCAAATTTCTTGCGCTTCCTTTGATATGTTGTCAGTTTGCAAAACAGAAACACAATGGTCAGAAATTCTTAGGATTTTTATCATAGTTGCTGGTTGTGTTAATTGTTTGATGAAGGTAACATTCTAATGGAAGGAAATTGATTTAAGGAAGGTAATATATTTAATGTAGAACTAACAAATACTCTTATTTTACTTTAAGAAGTTTTGATTGCTTATTATGGAATTCAGAAATTATTTGCTCCTTTGATGTAATCACAGCAAGTTTATGTAAAATATTATTCATTCTTTTCTGTATAATACGGTGCAAATACTGTAATAGTTAAATTTATTATTTTTTGCTTCATTTGTAAAAGTTAGAAATGACTATTATTCCTGGCTATCAAAATAAACGAAGATACAGAACAGGCGCTTCATTTGAATTGGAGTTTTTCAATTTAAAACTCAGAATTTAGTATGGGAGAAATTATAATATTTCAGTATTATGTAACCACTTTCAATAATGTAAAACGTTTGTTCTGTTGTAGCAACGCTAATTTTCATACTTGACTAACTCGACAACACATAGCTGAATGTTTGTTTCATAATCTGCTCTATCTGAATTTGTAAGAGTGACTTCCTTACTATTTTTGTATGAAATAATAGTTGTTTTTTTCCATTTATGAATCCCTTGAAAAATGAAATCAATGCGCAATAAATATTATGGCGAAGCTATCTAAAATAATTCAAATGGTTCAAGAAATTGTCACAACTGACTGGGAACTGAATCTTTCAACATAAAAGTAAATTTTTCTGACAGTTTGAAGCTGTTTCAAATAGACTGACCATTAGCAAGAAGGTGATATGAATGGGAGATTGAATGAATATATGACAGGAGATTGAAGCCTTGGAATTTAATCTCCGACTTCATATTATAGAACAGTGTTGTCAAGGTCGATGCCACGAGCGGTAGTCCATGACACAAGTGCCATAACGAAATCGCCCCTGCACGCAGACCATTATCCCGCCACCAGAGACGCCATCCCCATTGTAAACCAGCGGGGTTACTTTCCTGATGCTAGTTGCAGAGAGAAGCATGTGGCATGCTACGGTGTGTGCCACTGCCACCAGTAGAAGACCTTGACACCACTGCTATAGAAGCATGGAACCACCAATATCAGTAAAAACCATGCAATCCTACCTAATTAATAAAAGGTGATATCGTCCTGAATTTAAGCAGCATAAATGATGATACTAATGTTGATGGTGATACAATTACACTCCTAGACAATTCTGGTACTTGTTAAATATACAAAATGAATCTGGATCCTGTTTTAAATGAGAAAATGTTAACATTCAGTCAGGATAATTTTCACAGTGCAGCCTTATGCGTTGCATAAATGAAATTACATATGTTGGAAATCACCCCTTTTAAGTTTTTAATTTCACATTTTATTTCCATTCTGTAGCCCTTTACATCTCACACTTAATTTGCCAGTTACCGTGCTTGGAGCAAATGCTTGAAAGGGGAATAAAATTGAGGAAAGTAGGAACATAGGGAGACAGGTAAAATTTTGCTTCAAATAGGCAACCATTTTCTTTCCTTACTTGGTAATGGTGTAATTAATTGGTTATATGTAGGTACCGTCAGATACGTTGTTTCATGTTCATGGACATTTGTTATATTAAATGAATGTACGTGTTCTAGGTCAACTATTATTTATTTTGAGAAAAAATTTTAAGCAACCACAATTATATGTGGATTCACTTATTCAGAGAATTTAACACGAATCCAATACCCTCTAAACCATATTAACTAAAATTTCATACTTGAAAATCTGGAAGCCTACTATCACTGACTTAAAAAAAAAAATTCAGTAGTAGTCCTACTGAATGTGAGAGTATGAAAGACATAGAAGCAATATAAAGGAGAAAAATCATACTGTACAACCTAATATTTACTGAAACTAATACAAACTTTACTCAAAAATAAATGTCAAGTTTATACAAAGAGGCATACTTTCACCAGAAATATAATCAAGATCATTAGAAGTACTGTTAAATTTTATTTAGGTAACAAATACTCATAGCACAAAAGTTACTGTTTTTAAAAGTTAGTGATCCATCATAACACAACTACTTGAGCAATGCATTTTAAATGGAATTTGGCAAGACTAATGATCCAAATGTCACTTACCCAGTAAAGTATGCCTAAAATAATCTATACAGACAACACAAAACCACATCACAATTGCCAATCACTCTTCAGCAATTAATTATTTTTATACCCAATACATTTCTTCACAGCACGAAAGACAATTCCATTACTTCCTCTCTGGTCCTATTATGTATACATAGCAAGTTGCAGGTAATGTTAGTCATTAAAAAGATACTTTAACTTACAATGAATGTATTCATCATTGACATTTGTAATTATTCTTGCATTATTATTGAATATTTTCTCATGAAGTATGAAGAAATATGTACAAAAGATTATGAAACAAAAGATTCAGGAACTAAACAAGAACTGTTCACTACAAATGTATCCATCTGCTAAACCAAAACAGATCTGACTTCTCTAACAATGCAGCTTTTGAACAGGATAGTTTCTATTAATAACTTATGTGTATTTGACTAAAAATAAGAGTAGTTTCCAGCAACAGCTGAAAGCCACTCATATTCAGCGACTATCACTTATTCCTGTTGACTGCATAGAGAAAGCACAGTATAACTAAGTGAAAGGAACATCTGTAAAACCTTGCATGGACTTTTTGTGTCAGCAATGGACAAATTGCAAATTAAGCCAACCAAGGCAACTGATAACTAAACATTGCATTTCGCTAAGCAGCAAATGTAGTTCAAATATTATTAACCCTAAAGGAACAGGATTTTTTTAGTAATGTCTTCAGCATGCGTTTTAATTTCAGCCTCTTCTTAGTAACAAAGAATTAATTCACTCATTAATGTTGACAAATGTTTTGTTCTAAAATGCAGTAGTTGTCATTAGAAATCTGATATGAAGAAAAATATTTTTTTTAATGTTTAGAAACTAAAACTGAATGCTCATTGACAATGGTATGCCCTGGTTAACACAATGTATCTTACTCATTTCCCTAAGAAGAAACTAGAAATGCATGTTCACAAGTGCAACATTATATATGTTACTATACATTATAATACACAGCTTAATATATGTTCCAGTTAATTAAGGGAGTAAGTGCTAAATAGTGCTTTTTTGCCTCTAGCCTGTGGATTGAGGTACAGTTAACATTGCATGAAGTTCTCAAAGCAATCTCTCTTAGAAGGGCAATATGAACACAACGTTTTCCATATTGATTTTGCAAATTTAATGCTCTTTGACAGTACCTATGACAAAAAATAGGTTTCAACAGATTTGAGAAACTTCAGTGTTTTAGTTGAGAGAACATTTTTTTCCTCAGAGCTACTGAACACAAGCATGGCTATTTTCTCTGTTAAATTTGATGGGATTTACAAAAAGTTTCCCCTGATACTTCCAATGGCCTAAAGTGATTTTGCACTTGTGTTTGAGAAGTAGTAATAGGCAAGGCATCTATGAATGTTTTTAACAGTCTGTTTCATGGAAGCTGCATATTTTTCTCAATAAAAAATATATTGTGGACACAGACTGAAACAATCAATCGTAACTGTAGTTCATATCCACAGAGCTCACAAAAATTAACTTTTTTTATAATCACGTTCTGTAATTCCTTTACACAGATGCAGATATACATCATATATGGAATAGTATTGTAAAATACACATCCTTTCCCTCAATGCAAGACTGATACGGAGAGGCAACAATCTGAATCCTCATTAAAAACTGACATATGCATTTTTGTATTGGGAGCACAAATTCTAATCAATTGTATAAGGAAACTCAAAGAAACAGTATGGGGAATGTAATTTAGATATATTTGCTAACAACTGTGAAACAACTTTTCTTTTTTGAAAGCATACATTTTGTCAATAGTGTCAAATTCACTTGAAGATTAAAAAAAAATCAAATTATCAGGTGTATTGTAATTCATTTATTAAGTCAGTGAAATTAACTTGCTGTATCTCTCCCACTATTTTTCAGTATGTCAGGCATTCAGAGAGACGTATGGGAAAGAATGGCTTCAAATTTGATAACTTGAAAGAAATCTGTTCTACACTGGTCCATCAGAGTTGCAAAACCTGGTGACCTGTGCATCTCCACTGTACATGCTAAGTAAGAAGTCCATGATGAATTAGTTATGCTCGCACATCTTGGAGACTTCAAACTGATGCGGTGATTACATGTTAGCAGTTTATGCATTTGTTCTTCAGAACTAACTATATAGTACTATCGCAAACCCTCATCTGATTATTCTGAAGATTACACATAGGTCTTCATGTAACCTATTCAAATCAAACTAGATACACAATGAGTAAGATAAATGTATATTAAATTTAGAATTATGAGACAGAGCAACAGCTACATACACATTGCAAGATTTTTTTATTTTACTTATTTAGATTATATTTTATCATATATTTCATATGCACATCTTTATAGTGCTCTAATACAATTTTAGTAATGATACTATTTTTGGTCCATTGTTGGTGTAATTTTATTTTACATGTAAGACAGGAAATGCATTTCTAACCAAGGCAAATCACTAAAGGTCCAGACAGCAAGCCAGTGGTGCCCCAGCAATGCAACCATCGTGCATCGGCTGCAGTGCTCTACTTTCATTACAGTATAAGAATATTCAAATTTAATATTAATACAAGTTCAATTAGCGTGCACACTCCTCTTCTTTAATAACCATTACATAGAGTTTAACTGCAAAAATTACACTCACAAAAATTCATTATTTACACATCAGAACAGTCTTTTTTATCCCTGGATAAGTCATTCTCCCATACAATATTTAGAAGCTCTTCTTGGATATGGACTACAAATTTACACTTAGTCCTACCCTCAAGTAGAAAAGAACTGACACTGCTCTATAGCAGTCTGGTGTTTTGAGGCAGCTGTGCACCACTGGGTGAAGATTGCAGGCTAGGAAGTGCAGCAGGAGAGTACTGACCATACTCCTGTCACTATAAACAGGAGTTCACTACATGGGCATTAGCTCAACTACTTGCATCACTCACCCTCTCATTCATCTTCAAATTCTTTTCATGGTTATCATTTCCTAAGGTCTTTTTTAATATCATAGTATGCATCTTTTGGCAAACTCATGCTAAAACAGGCATCAAGCAAGGCGACCAAATACATTATTTTAAATCACTAAACAAGGAATATTCCAAAATATTTCAATAGGCAGTCAGAGTGAGTTACTTTTCTAGCACAAGTTAATTACATCAATACAACTTATGTTTATATTTTCGTCCTATCACTCTTGCCCATTGGACCAAGTTGAAAACTTTAAAAGGATCTGCTTTTTTTGTGAGTAATACATTATAAGAAAATCAATTTTAAAGCATTGCTAACTGCACTGAAATATCAAGTCACTCATTATCAGTCCTATAATTTTCAGAGCTGTACAATTGACACATCAGTGACTCACAGGTTTTGGCAGCAATGGTAGTATACATAGTCTTGAAATGAGGGAAGGGGAGAGGCTGTTATGTTGACTACTTGGCTGGCACTTATTTAATAAATGTTTCCTGTAAGTTGCGATATATTTTCCTCCAAAAAGCAACTCCTTTAAATTTGTTTAAACATTCATTTCTATAGGAGACAGATGTCAAGCCACTACTGGCTCTGGTGGGTTCAACTCGCATAGCTGCTGCTCGCTGGAGGCTGCAGAACTTGACTGCTCCCCAGTTTCCATTGGCTCTACAGTATCGTGGCCCATTGCTGATGACTGAGGCAAAGACTCTGATTTGGCAGACCATTGTGTAGTGTATGGGGCAGCTCTGGCTTCACGTCTGGCACGCCTTCGTGCACGACGCTCCTCCATGATGAGACGCAGGTGCTCCATCTTACCACGTGTTGCTTGGTTTTCACGTGACAAGCTGCCAGACTCCTCTGAAATGAAATTAGGAAAAATGTTAAAAAAGTGTTTGATTCTAGTTTTGATGATTAAAGTAACATGGAAATGCAATTAATTTCCTTGATAGAAATCTATGATTCTAGTTTTGATGATTAAAGTAACATGGAAATGCAATTAATTTCCTTGATAGAAATCTATGATTCTAGTTTTGATAATTAAAGTAATATGAAAATGCAATTAAATGCCTCAATAGAAATCAATAAGCATTTTCAAAATAATCAATTAATTTTCTGCTTTCAAATAATTCTTAGCATCATTAGCAACATTTAAATATCTTAACTGCAACTTTCTTAACAGCACGACAGTAAGAAGTAAACTTTTTATTTACGTAGAAAATGAAATTCATATTTTTAGTAGAAAAATCTACAGGTTTAAAAAAAATTGATTTCCGAATTTTCAGATACTCACCCATATACTCAAGGCTGCTTGAATTTTTATCAGATGAATTGGTCCCTTTTTTCGGTACAGTGCTACCCGTGGCCTCCACCGAGATGGAATGCCCTTGCCTGGTGTGCCGCCGATATTGTGGAGTGGCACACAGTAGATCATTCAGAATATGAATGATGGTGCTTATATCACGCTTTGGCCGACCATAGCGATCTTGCAAGGCTGGATTCAGAGTACCTACACAAAAATGTACAAGTTTTATTAGTCAACTTTTCATTTTTATACTTATAACATGCATGATAATTAAAGTAGATATTATATATAGTAATAAAAAACTTAACATTTATTAAAAATATCACATACCTGAGAATGTACCCGAGTATACTCCTTTGCCATGGTGATGCATTGATTCAATGATAGCCCCTTGCCGTCTGCCACCCCTGGGACTGTCCTGAAAGCACAAAATAATAGTGTCAAAACCAGTTGGCATTTAAAAACATTTCTGTAAAACTGAGACTCATGTTAACATGCACTATCTTCAACTATTTCATGCGTCTTCCACTACTTCACCTCTCCCCGAAGCCAACATTTTTAAAATTATTTTTGCCGCTCCTTACCATGTATTGTTTTATCGAGCACATTTACTACGTCAATTCGAAACCCGCTCAACCTACGACAGGGATTTAAAAAGGTTCCAAAGATGAGATCGCAAACGAAAATGAGGTTGCACTTCCAAATACTGAAATGGAACCTGTGTAATTTGTTTTGAGTTGTAATCTTGAAAGGAAAATAAATTACATTTGACAACTAAGGTACGATCATTTGAAAACACCTGCATACAATAATACGAAAAACGTCTCAGAAACACGTTATATCGAGAGAAAGAAACAAAGCCAAAGATGTTTAAACCTCTCACGAGACGCTATTCTTAACTGCCAAGGGTGGTCTAAGCTCGTGCTTATGCTCCAAATATGTTCCAACAAAATGTTATATCAATGCTGGAACTTGTAAATATTTTGTAGTATTAATTTTGTATATTGCAAATATTATAGTGTATTTTTACATTAATTTTGATAAAAATCTCAATATCCATAGACCCCTTGATTTAATCTTGATCTGGCCACGGTAATCCTCTTATCTAAGGTTCATTATGCACATAAATAATTTACATTTTATTTATTATTTTAGCAATAAAATCCATTACTGGATTGTGGGAGGAGAAAAACAGGAGTACAAGTGTGCGTACATATACACCTGAAAAGGTACCAAATAGAAATTTCTTTGTAGTGAAATGGTATGATGGGATGTTAAAAATTATACTTATTTGTTCAACGTCCCCAAAATCGGTTAAAACTGCAAAATCGGACGTGGATATCGCGATTAAAAATGACGAACTCATCTGTCAGAGTACCAACAAATTCTGCAGGAAAATGCGCGTTGTTGTGGTAAAAACTCCTGGAGACTGTGCCTTGTTCAGGCTGAAAGCTTACTTCAGCTCTATTTGGAAGACCTGGTCTCGCCGCGAGCTCGCAGGTGCTACCGAAGACGGGTGGAACGCGCGGCGGGCTACAATACACGCGCGCGCGCGCGCACACACATGACGGGGAGCGCGCGCCGACGGCAACAGCGCGGCCGCCGCCAGCGCCGCCGCCGCCATCGGGGCAATGCACCGAGCGCGCGGCGCGGGGAGCTGCGGCGCAAGCACGCGACACGGCCGCGGAACGTCCAAGGTCAGCCGGAGTGAACCGACCGCCGACCACTGCCGCTCGCTCCGCCCGCCGAGTCGAACCAATAAACGAACCGGGCGGCAGCGGCGCTTCGCTTCTCTCCTTTTTCCTCTCATCTACTCTCCTCGCCCCGCCTCTCGTCACGTCTCGTCCCATCTCTCCTCTCGGCACAGCAAGAGCTGCGGGCCAAGCCAAGCACCCAGCGCTACGCGGCGCGGCGGCGGCGGCGGCGGCGCCGCCGCCGCCGAGCACGCGTGCGTCTTTCCCACGCCGGCCGCACCTCGCGACGCATAAACACTTTCTACGTGACATTATGCGTGCGATGGCTTTTGTTTTCTCGCCAGCCGGACGTCTACGGCGGAGGTGGCAGCGCTGGTTGGTTGGTGGGCGGGTGGTTGCCGAGACAGACGAGGGCGGTGGCCACGGGGGGCAACGTGACGCGTTACCTAACAAAGAAGCGAAGTGGAAATCGAGCCGAAGCCATGTTTTACCGAGAAGAAACTGCTTTTTTTATTTCATGCTTACATAAAACGGGCAGAAGGCAAGCTCCATATTACCTCTGCTGTACTAAATATTTTTTATCACTGAAACCGCAAATCTTTAAAAGAATCCTTTTATAATTTGTTTATAATAAAATTGTTCAGATCTGTTACATCGAGATCAAAACATAGATAAATGTCAAGACATTAGCCAAAAATTCGTAATGAGATTACTCTAAGTATTGGTAATTTCTGCCACATAATGCAGAAAATGGATCCGTGAATAATTCTACATATTCGCCCAGAAGTGAACTTTCATTTTGTAATGTCATCTCAATGCACTATTCTTCCAGGGAACAAATACTTTCACACCATTGCAACTTGTCAGTCCCTTTGATAAACGTCAGTTACCTGGAATCCTCACATCTTCCGTCTCTATACGGCACATTCCTTTTAGTGTCACGTCTCCTGTGTTTCACGTGTTTCGTTGCACAAGTAGTACTCTAGAGACCTTGACTTACAAAAAAATGTGTCAAACGGCCGCAGCCTACCCCAAATAGCGATCTCTTCCACACGTGGGACACGCGTAGGCTGCAAGTGACACACGTAATCTTGTATTTCGAAGTTCGTGAGTCACAGGTAAGGTTGACAATGCCTTAAATGCTTTTCCACCTAAACACAAGAACAGGGGCGACCAATTGGATTGTGTCCTGGCCAGAGTGCTTGCCTTCGACCTCAAGGAACCAGAATTCAAATTTCGGCTGATCCATGTGGAATTTGTGATACATAGAACCGTTTCGCGACATTTTCCTTTTTTCGAAGTTCTCCCGTTTCTCCCACCTCTCATTCCAACTTTGCTTCATCATTCAAATCACAACATTATTATAAACATCATTCGTCCACAGCAGGGGAGGCTATGAATAAGTATTGGCATCATAATGAAGTTTTTGGACACTTTCTCTGAAGCCATTTGCCAAGAGCGCTTTTCAGCACACTTGTTATTTCCGGCAAAGAAAAGCCATTTGTTCGAAATGATGTCACTTAACTAGAAAAGTCGGGCTTGGTATTAATAATTACACAGTTTTGTAAATAAATATTATTTTTTGGATTGGGGACAAACAAAAATCAAATATCAAAGTTGTGTTCCATAAAGTCAATTAAAATTAATTTTAAATTTACTTTCATCAACATATAAATATTCTCTCTAGGATTACGGACAATAAAAATTTGTAATATATTTGATACGGAGAATCATTTTAAAAAATATTACATGTTAACTAAATATTTATTTTCTAGTATTTCTAACTTTTGGTTGTCATTATTAGTTGTACAACATTAATTTAAATTTCCGGAAAGATGAAATCTCTTTTTCCCATAATTTAAAAACAGAAGCACATGTGATGAGTATGATTAAAAAGACCTGTCAATAAAAATTCAAGCGAACCCAAACTGAATTACATTGTACGAGAGTGCTATTATATGTATAAATACAAGCAAAATTCCACAGTGAAGAACAATTTCAATCGAACAATATCTGCTAAATCTCAAAACTACCTAGCAAATCCCATACAAGCTTCGAAGCCATGATAGCCGACCAGCGAGCATCGCTCAGTGAGGCCGAGCGTGCAAGTTGGCAAGCGTGCGGAGTGACCCAGCGCAACCGCGTCTCGTACCTGGCCTGGTGACCTCGCGGCCGGCTGTCGCCTACTTCCAAATCCAGGAGGTGCCGAGGCTCAACCCACGGCCGCGCCGCATCCCTTGGACCACTTCCCATGAAAACTCCCCATTTTCTAGTCATTCGAAACATATCTAACGCGATCTACGGCAGTTTTTGTGTCCTTTATTAGCAAATGTTCCTTCAACCCTTGCAGCTGTTTTTCTTCACTTGGAAGACGGGTGTTACCATATTCAGAAGAGAGTTCAGAAAGGGCTCTTTCTGAATGTTACATTCGCTCTGCTTCACGTACTTACATGTAATATTCATTATTCGTCAATTCTCGTAAAAATATTATTTTACATATACATTTCGATTAATGTTATCTAATTAAATTTTGTGTAATTATTGCGTTAACCCAACTGTGCTTTGTGAGGACTGGAGCATCTATTTATTGCGAATTTCAACAACTCAAGAGTGCATCACATTATAATATGAAATTAACGAGAAATGACAACCACGCTTCAACTTATTCTCTAAGACATAAAAACTTCTGAGGTATCAGTAACTTGAGCTACTAGTAAACACGAAGTTTATGATTCCAGTAATAAAATGTTACGAAAGGTTATTTCAAAAGCTTTTGATCCGTTGAACAGCCCACATTAGTGACTGCAATTCTGACCTGCAGCGTTGTAACTTAATTACAAAGAGCAGTTCACGTTAAAGCGAGTCCCGATCCACCACATCGAGAGGCAGAAGCAGCAATGCGACCGCACTGGAGCCACGATCCGTAGCCGCCGCCGCCGCCGCCGCAGCCCCGGCCGCCGCGCTGTTTACATAATCCCTTGTATAATGGCCGACTAGCCGCCAGACGCACTTTCCAACCCACGACGACGCCCATGCTCGGCGACCGAGCAAGGGCGGGGGCGGAGGAGAGGAAGAGGCGGGAGCGAGGATAAGGTCGGGTCGGAGGGGAGGGGATGAGATACGGGAGGGGAAAGAACGTCGAGAACGTTTCGGAAGGAAAGAGGAGGGATAAATAGAGGAATCGTTCGCGATCACCTATTCCGAGCTCACAACGGATCCTGCTACACAGCGTGTGTTCCCGTACGAGGAGGAGAGAAGGGAGAGAGCTTTCCTTCTCCTCGAGATGTCGTATAAAAAGTTCAAGGAGGGGCACATATTTAGCAACGGTACTTCAAGGCTGACCAACTTTCTTTAAAGTACATCTTTCACCTACCTTGCTTTGCGTGCGTACGAGACAGGCTAAACTAGTCACAAACACAAGATCGTCTTAACTTCATTACAACAGAATTCTCGTAATTTCCTCGCCATATTTTATGCAATTGCGCTGTTGCGTGTAACTAAAACGTTGCATTATCCATGATATGAGAGTGATATCCTTGTGACATGAATTATGTTCAATAATCTGTCTTTTCATTTTTTTAATATTAGAAAACATTTTTACGTACTTTTAAATAATTTTTTTCCATTCGCCATTAACACATACGTCCTAACAAATTTGATGGAACTAGAAGCGGCTTGAATTTGCCTCATTTGTTCGAAAAAGGCAACGGAAATGCCGAAGTACGAGTTTCGTGTTTAGAAACATGGATTGCGGGATAAAAGACGTTAAGTGCTTTTAATGAAAGAAGTAATACTAGCTGGGGCATACCCACTTTCAGGTGAACGTAATAATAGTACTACTATTATGCCAAGGACTCCACGAATCGATCGCACAACTGCGGGTGACCTTTAACGAACTAGATTCTGTGTACGTTTTCGAGTTTTGGGACGAAAGCCTAAGCCCTAGAAGGAGACACAGATAGACCAGTAGTTGAACGGTTCGTTTGAAATTTATTAACTTAGCGTGTCACATGTTAGTTATGTAATATAGTATATATATGACTAATGCTAGTGCACTCCAAAGGGCGTTTTCACAATCCTACGTACCTGGCAACAAATTTCCATGAAAGGGCGACAGAATCGACTGTACGGCACTTTCCTCCTCTTTCTTTTCTAAGTCCGTGCATTCTAGATTTACTCAAAATCTTCGGGTTTTCTACCACTATCTCACCGCGCTCTAGAATAAAGAAACATTTTCTTGCTTTGTCCCATCCTCTGCGCTCTCTTCTACATTTTTTCAGCTCACTAAAGGTAAATTAGGCTGGCGAAAGGTCAGAAATTCAAGTTCAATATTCGCAGGTATTTTTGTATCGTGGATAGGGAATCAAAATGCTATTTATAGTATCTAGAAATGCCCTTAAAATACCAACAACTAATGGGCAGATACACATTTTTCCGTAGAAGGGCTCTTTTGATGAGAATCCTCTCCAAACATTTCTTGATGTAGAAAGAAGCTCCTTCATTTCCTTGTCTCATTCCCTTGTCTTTCCCCTTGCTTCATCCGACTAGTTTCTACCTACGGGCTCTTGACTACGTAACCCGTTTCAGTTCCATTTCTATGATCTACGCACAAACTCCCTGGGCAATCCACTTTGTATTTTTTTGACCCGACCAAATAAAAAAGAAGCCAAAAAATGCACGATTTAGGAATCCCATTTCTTTGAGTTACATTAATTTCTTGAACCAGCGACGTTCTGAAACGAGTAACGCCGCACTATTGTAATACATTTCCGTGCACACCCGCATACACAACGGGAACGCGAACGGCGGGAAATGGAATGCGAGAGTGCACAACTAACAAAGAGGACGCGGAGGGCGTGCAGGGCGAATTCCTAAGGAGCTTCAGCGCCGCGCTCGCCGCCCCCAAAGGCTGCTGCCCCTTATTCGTGCGCACGCTCCCGGCCCGGCTGCGTTGTTCCCGGCAGCCATTATGACGCCTCATGCGAGCCCCGCATTCAGCCACACGAGCGGACGGGCACAGCGCGGCCGATGCGCCGGCATGGACGCACTTCGGCCGTCCCCGTCGCCGGTTTCCCCACGGAAAGTTTTACGAGATTACCCCACACATAATGGGCGGCGACTCGCGCGAGGCCTTTAGCTAGCCTTGGAGCGCCATTATTCGTCGCGTGAAACACCTGGCAAACGTTAAAATGCAATAGAAAATTGTGTCAAGATGAAGAGAAAGAAATGGGTCAGAAATAACTCATCGGAACAATGTCACGTGAACATCTGGATGTTATTTGAGAGGAGATAAAAATGAAGTTCCGAAAACAAATTTGCTCCTCTCCACCACATTCTCGCAATAGATTTTAGTAACAACGATGACAAGCAAGAATTCTTGGGACGTAGAACGCATCTCTCAACGCTTAGTGAATCTCCTTGAACCCACCGTCCTAATGGATGAAAGTAAGGCGACGGGGACGGCGGCCGTCCGGCAGATAAGGTGTCGCGAGCGAGCGGGCCAGCGAGCAGGCGGGCGTGGCGCGCCGTCGCGGCGCCTGGCGAGGCCGCCACGACGCCGCCGACGCCACCGTTTCCCAGGGCCACACGAGAGCGGTGAACACGAGGCGCCGAGGGCCGCGGGAGGGAACACGGGCCAAAAGGGGACAAAATGGATGTTGGCGTTAGCTGCGTTAAATACATCTTATGTAATGTTACGGACAAGTGCTGTACGTCAAGGGCAAGCGCTGTACGTCAAGGGCAAGCGCTGTACGTCAAGGGCAAGCGCTGTACGTCAAGGGCAAGCGCTGTACGTCAAGAGCAAGCGCTGTACGTCAAGGGCAAGCGCTGTACGTTACGGGATGAACGTTCAAGGAGCCGAGTGCCCTGCAAGTCGAAGCTCGACGTCAGACGAGGGACGGAATAACATGTTACAGTACGGGACAGTACTGGGAAGGGTGGGACATTACGAGACGGGGCGTCGGAGCGGGGCACGGAGAGGCGGGACGGGTCGGCAGAGATGGGCGTGCACGAAGAGAGCATGAGCTGTTGCTGCTGTACCCGTGGACGATCCTGTTAAGCGATCCGCTGACCTACTTTTTCGCGGCGGCGGCGTCGCGGCCTGGCCGCGAGCGCGGGCGCCCGCGCGCGCGTAAGCGTCACGGTCACATGATAACCAGGCTGCCGCCGCCGCCGACGTCCCGGTGACGCCGACGCCACCGCCTTCGCGCGCCCACTGCGCTCGCGTCGTGCTGCAATCCATAGTGATACCCGAAAACACCAATGGTTTTGTAAAAATTATTATTAATATTATTATTTATTTTGTTTCGCCCAATCGGCCATCATGGGGCCACGCGATACGTGCATTCCACCGGGGCTCAGACGTGATTACCGGGGTAGGTGCACGTTACTTTTCTACAGGGGGAATGCGCAATTTAATGCAGATTCTATTTTTATATCCCAGTGTTGTTAGCCCTGGGGGATGGGGTGGAATTATTAGGATGAATGATGAAACAGACACAGATTCAGAGACACACAACACAACCATGCCTGAGGCGAGATTCAACCGGTAATCCTCTGGTCCGAGACCGCTACTGCACTTTATAACTATGATGAGGTGACACTTGATCTACTATGTTTTCCACTTCGCAACTTCACATAATTGACAACAGTGCCTCGCGCCTACGGCCAAATATGTTAGGCAGCCTCTGTGGCATCCACGTAGCAAGGGGTTGCGTTCAAACAAAAGCAGTACGCCCACAGGAAGGAGTGTTTTGTGTGTGTGTGTGTGTGTGTGTTTTCTTTTTTGTTCGCTTACTCAAGTTTGAAGATTATAATGTTCTGCCCTGGCTTATGTGTGAACATACGACTACCCCAACAAAACCACATCATCTATTGTGCTAAATTACCACCCATGATGCGTGCCCTTCACGACTTCTGCGATGGTCCAATATGCATTTCAACTTTCCTCACTACATTTACATTGAATTTTACTGAACGCATGCACAATGTTTCAATCAAAGCTACTGCAAAGATTTAATAGATTTCGTCGGTCCTGCGTAGTCTTTAAGACGCCTCCGCAAACTGCACAAGATTTCCGTCCTTGAGGGAACGCTGGGGCGTTGTTTTCTTGACGGCTGCTTGGCGCGGGACGGCGGAGCCCAGCGACAGAGAGTGGGCGATGCGGATTGTCGAAGAAGAAGGAGAAGAAAAGAGGCTCATTTCTAGCCGCAGCCTCGAGCCACGCGGCCGACGAGAGCTGAAAGCTCGCGACGCGTCGCGACTTCGAGCGCGCGGGCGAGCGACAAAATGAAAAGATTTTTTTTTACTTCTCTTCCTTGTTTTTAAGACGCTTCTCCAACTTGGGAGGTTTATCTTCTTTCCTTTGCATACAACTATCAACGTAAAACTCTGAGAAAACACCCGTCTTTTACCCTCTCTTATGTTCAATTCATGGTTACAAATAGCGGAATGTTTACGTAGAATACTGCGTTCGAGAACAATGGAAACTCATATGTTTCCACTGCCTATCTAGGAAACGGGAGAAAGTTTGAAGGAATTCCCACTCCCTCACCATGCCAAGATAGGGAACGACATATAGGTTTAGTAGTTCCTTGTCGGACGTCTCAAAATAAATTGGTCGTGCATGAACGGTCACGTTCCTTCTGCATGAGCAAAGAATACAGCGGAACATCAAACAAAATACGAAGATAACGTGTGACCTGCGGTCTCCGATAAAATGCTATGACTTTTAGAAGCACTGTTCATAAGTCATTCTGAACTTTTCATAATGCTGCCACAGAAATACTGCCAATCCTTTGAGATCGACGAGGAGGAGGGAGTAAAATTAAACTGTTTAAATAATGCTTCATTCTTAGTAACTTGCTTTTCCTCGTTACATACAGACTTAGGAAAACCGTGAGGTTCAAGCAATTGACTAAAGTCCAAGGAAGTGTAGATAATTACCACCAATTAATAGATGAACATTTTGAATAAATTATGACATCAAACTACTTCAAAATTTTCGATATTGCAGGAGATGAAGAAAAGTAAAATTAAACTGCCTTTAAAATACTTACGAAGTCGGTGGACGTCATCTGAAGCGTATGAGCTATGTTCGGATTCTAAGCGTCTGAACATTGAGAAAATAAGGAACTGACGAGCTATAAATGATGCAATTTAATGGAGAAAAGGACAGAAACAGATTAATGTACTTTCTAAGATTCGTAACCAGAAAAAGCAAGTTCGATTAGACGTCTCTCAAGAATTTTAATGAAAAGTGGCAATAACGTTTACAGCTTTCAGCGTATTTAACACATTTTTAAGATACAATGTTACAAATGTTTCTTTTTGAATTAAGATTACACATCGGTAATCTAATTAGCACTTCACAAGCACTTTTGGTCGCAATCCTCAGTGACATTACTTGAAAGCTTTCGCGGTCAGCATAACCCTTAAGCGCCACATCCACGGGAAAGCGAGGCCTGACAAACCGACCTTGCGCAGATTGTTCTCCGTGGCCTGAACAATGAAGTACTAGTCTTACAAACGGCGGAGGCTAAAGGGTAGGCAGCCACGGGCAAGTGTGGTGACGAGCTAGTCTCGCGACAATTATAAATCTGCCACAAATGCTATGTGCTTTGCTACGCGAAGTGCTCGACGAATATTCGCTTCCTTTGTTGTGCCACAAAAACACGTCTGCTGCGGGTAGTGCGAGCAATGAAAGATCGAAAAACGCTCGGCAAATAGGAAGTAGCTCTTCCTCACTATTCGGGATTCGGATGAGCAGTCGCTTAGTACTCGCCGAATGCCGAATGTGAGGCGCAGCCGTAACAGGCCCTTCGTCGACGGCGAGCTGCATCCGTCTGGCCGCCGAGTCCCTGAGCAAAGGGTCCGAATGAGGCAGCTGCGGTGCGGAAACAGGTTGCACACGCAGCACAGGGGAAAAAAAAACTCCCACCGAGCGATCGAAGTAGAGCACGCCCCGGGCGCGGCGGGGTCTTTCACGGCCTCCAACTTGGAAAACTCAAAATACCTTCTAAATAGATTTTACGTAAGACCGAGCGCGGCGAACTTTTCTTTCCCTCGCTCTCGCCGAACGAGCGAAGAGCAGAGTCAAGTCCTCGCATAAAACGAGTAATTACCACAGAAAGCCCGCCGTTCATTCTGGGAATAGATTTACGTAGACATGAGAACGCGAACCGAGAAGGGCTTGCGTGAAAGCGAAAAAAATACACAAGAAAGAGAAGGGAGTAACTTGATATTTATAGCAAAATATTTGTCTCGAACTTGTTACGTGACACAGCAATGGGCAGGTAGCGTTACGTCAACGGTTCGCGTCTCAACTGTTCTGATGCCTGCACCTATCGAGGGTTTGCTGCAAGTGATTACACAATATTCTTTATCAGATCTGTCAACGTATGAAATGAAGATTGAAACAGACACATTGAATTATTTGTGTAATATATGTAACATTTTGGGGAAAAAATAAAAATAAAACTTTCTCGTTAAAACGGGATACAAATGCATACATTTGAAACAGGTTAAAAATTTACAAAATAGAAAACATTATTGCATGTACATGATCTCAACCATTTTTATTGAGAGTTCCGTGCGCCATGTTTTGCGTAAGTCTGAAACCCACAACCTCATTAATTCCCCCTAGTTTATTATTCCTCTTAGTTTTCTGAATGAAAATCTGAGAATTCTGACTATCAATACGCACTCTACCCCCAACGGGAGCAGAACACATTGACCCACATTCAGGCCCACCAAACCTGCTCTTTATCCATACGCCCACGAACACAAGTCTCGCCCTCGCTTGCGCCCGCGTCTAGTCGTGCCATTCGGACCGATCGGCGCCAGTTGAGCTGTGGGTCACGTAGGGAACTGATGGCCGTTTGTGATTCCCCGCACGCCGGGGCACGGGGTCCCGACCCATTAGAAGACCGTTCCACCCGGGCGCCCAAGGGCGGTGGCGGGGACAGGGGCAGGGCGGCGAGGGTACGGAAGAGGAGGGAGAAAAGGCTGGGAGGAAAAGGAAGGGAGATTGGGGAAAGAGGAAGGAGGAGAGGCTGGGAAAAAAGGAAGGAGGGGAGGCTGGGAAAAAAGGAAGGAGGGGAGGCTGGGAAAAAAGGAAGGAGGGGAGGCTGGGGAAAGAGCAAAGAGGAGAGGAAGGAGGTGAGAAGGAAAAGAGGGCATTTGCGGGGGTGGCGGCGGGAAAGCATTTGAATAGCGGTTGGAGGCAGGGTGAGGTTGGAAAGGCAGTACCTAAGCGTGATGGAGTGGGCATGTGTGGGGTTGAGAGATCAAAGCAGATGCAGGGAACGAATAGCGTGGCGTGTCCACGAGCTAGGACAAGGAACCAAGTAGTGTCCAGGTAGAAGGCTGAAAACGTCGAAGTTTTGCCTTTTATCAGCTATATTGCATTAACCTAAAAGCGACGCGCACATTTTAGAGGAGGAATCTGAAACTCAGCACTGCAAATGGACATGAAGGTATGATGGTTGATGTCTAACACAGAACAACAATGGGTTCTATCCTAACAGTTTCGACAGTATCAGCAGACTAAAAGTGGTTACGTGAATAGCTCATAAATTATATTCATGAGAAGCGATATCTAAATCTACCATCGAAATTAATAAAATCTATGCGAAAAAAAATATAAAACAGAAAATACCACAATAAATAGTGACAACGGACTATGATCAAAATTGGCCAAGGAAATCATTGAATGTGTGATTGTACTGTTTCATAAGACCATCAAAGCAGCTGCCGTTTTCCATTACGTTTTCCATAACATTGCATTTTGAGATGCAACTACGTTTTGTTAGGCACATGTAAAAATTGACCCAGCCCTGTAATCGCCAACGTCCTATGGTGTACAAATGGAACCATTCACATTTAAATAAATAGCGGATTCCTTTATAAAAAACATCGGCCCCACATTCATATTTTTTTAACGTACAACAATTACACTAAGCACTACAATATGAAGCTCAATGTTATTTACCAACACATGTGATCGACGCAGATACGACAGGGCATGAGAAGGGTATCAAAATATCTACCACCTGAACGAGACTAAGGAACGTCGATAACCCAGATGATCGAAGAGACTAACTTTACCAAACAACAAGGGTGATAGCAACCATGGAGATATCGAGCGTACGTTCGGACAAATGCAGTAAGCTCCAAATGACCCGAAATACAGCTAAAGACCCAGCTAGAAATCGCCGAAAACTTGCTGTGCGTCCCAGGAAGCGCAATAAGTCTTACAGAAAAATGAAACTAACTGAATGTACCGCAGGTCATCTCGATAACCAAATCATTCAATAGGGAAACTTTTTTCTCGTTTTCTAAAACAACCATTCGTAAAACCAGTTAATCCGACTACCTGCAGTCGCCCGAGAGCAACGCCACTCTGGAACATCCAGAGCGAGATCCACCTGCCGTGACGCTACCCTGACGCGCAACGCTTCAGCGATCTTCCGGCTACTCGGAAACCTACGACTCGACGTCGGACTCGCCTAGCCAGCGCGCGCATAAAGCTTATTCAGAACGACGCAAGCGAGCCATAGACCCTCGGCAGTCACGCTCCACGAGTAGACACGTCCTATTAGAACGAAGTCGGGCGCAAATCCCACCAGCACCAGCCCCACCGCCCCGGCCAACTAGTCTGCCAGAGCCGCTGTTGCGTTTACGTAACGCGAAATCCTTCTGGGAGCGCAATGCCCTGCCGCGTGCGCGGGGAAGCGAAGGAGGGAGAGAGAGGAGGGAGGGAAAGAGAGGGCAGCTCACGCGGCCGCTGCGGGCGGCGGAGGCAGCGAGCGCGGCCCGGCACGGCACGGCCCGAGCCGTGCCCGGGCGCTATGTCTACGCCCTCCCCCCTCGCCACGCCACGCCCCGCCTCTCCCCGCCCTGCGCGCTTATCAACGACCGCAAACCGCCGAGGCCGCGGGGCGAAGGACGCAGCGCGGGCTTGGGGAGCAAAGGAGGGAGGGGTGTTGTCCCCGGGACGGTAATGACGCGGTAGCAGCGACGGCGAAAAGAGGACGGCGGCGCGAGCCACGCCCGCCAACCGCCCCCGCTACTGGCGCCGCCCGGCGCGCGGAGCCGAGCCCCGGCGAGACACCCCGGCAAGCAGCGGGGGTTGTCGCCCGGCCGTTCGCTCGCCCCGCCTCTGCCGCCGCCGCCGCGGGCGCGAACGAGCGGCGCGATGCCGGATCGGTTACGGGGGTGCGTGGCAAGGAACCGAGTGGGCGGCGGAGGGGGAGGACGGCGGCGGCAGCGCGAGGGCAGGGGCGCGGCTACAGAAAAGGTCGTGTCTGCGTAGGCGGCGGGGCCCATAGCGGCGATGAAGGACAGTCACAGTCAAGATGTGGGTGGATGACGGAGGGGGTTGTAACAACCCGGAGGAGGGACGGGAATAGATGAGTGCGAGAGGAGAGGGGATGATTGTAAGTGGACGGCCGTGGGGCAGCGACGTCAGCAGGGGGCTGGCGCGGGGGCGACACGAAGCAGCGAGCAAGGGCGTCGGAGCAGGAAGGCGGAGGGGGAGCGGAAGGAGCTGCGGGCAGCGCGGGGGCAGTGCGGGTGGACGGAGCTGCGGGAGGGAAGGAGGTAGGGAGGGGAGGCGACGAGCGAAGCAGCGCCCGCCCGGAGCGCAGTACAAAGGTCGCACGCGAGGGCGGCGGCGGCGGCTGCTGCTGGGTTGCGGGCGTCGAGCGTCGGCGCTGAGCTGTGCTCGCAGATTACGGAGTCCGCGCGCAGCCGCCCGGAATCCGAACGCTCCGGATCGCTTCGGACAACGCGGCTGTCACGTGACTGCGGAATGGGATTGCGTTACGAAACGAGTTATCGTGGGCGGCCCATCTCAACCTCCGCTTTAAAATAAGGATGTTTTATTTAGATTTATATCGCATTATATTTTCGTGAACTATTTGTATTTGCAATTTGTAGTTGAGTTCGTTTAAGTGGAAAGTATTTTCGTCTGAACTCGGCAAATTCAATTCCACCTACATTGCCCCATTTTCGAGTTTGTTTCCTAACATGAAATGCTATAACGAACATGCTATTTATGGAGGTTTCACAAGTCGGTAAATGCTTCATTAGTTACGTTTGTCTTCGCAATTGAGGAACTACTTCCACTCATCCCAGAAGCTAGTTTTGCTCCTTTTTGCCCACTACCTCTTGCTGTTTACACACATTTATTCTCCGTTTTCTTCCTTCCCTCCCTACCTCTGACTGGTTGAACAATTTTTATGTATTCTCTGATTTAAGGCGTTGCAATTTGAAAACTTTCACATATCGGGAATCTCAGTTCTAAGTGATTCTCTGAGCCAAGCCTAGGTGTTTGTGGGGCGTCTACACATTGCGGTACAAAAAACAGCGGTATTATTCGCGGTATCCGAAGAGGAAATGCACTCCTCCTCCAAGCCGCGTCACCGCTGCCTTCCAACTCGCTCTCCACAAGCGTTTCTGTGCTCCTCGCCTCTCCCACCCGACACGGCCACCGCCCCGTCAAATAACTCTCCCCGGCCCTCGCCACCCCTTCAAACACACCCTCGCTCCCCGCCACACCTCCTCAAACAAACTCCTTCCCCGGGCGTTCCCTGACCAAATACTCCATTCACACAGCCTGCCCTGCTCTCCCCCTCCCTGCCTTCGCCCTCGCCATCCCCCCTTTCGCTCGCGTGCACCCCCGCGTTCGCGCCGGGGCCCCGTCCGCCCCTGCGCAGCCAATTCCGCCCGCCCGCCCGCCCTGCATATCGACTCGCCCGCTGCTGCCCTCCACTCCCCCGCGCATACGCCTACACCCCCGCCCACCCGCCCGTCCGTCCGAGCCGCTTTTCCGTTCTCGTCCTCATCCTTACAGATCAACGGGTTTGCGCGTTCCGCAGCGGGACGGATACTCTGTCCGCTGTCGTCTATTCGAGTGCTCGGTCACTCGTTCTCCTGTCTACCCCCTTCGCTCGAGCTTTTATCCCCTCCCTCGCCCGCTCGCAGCTGTTCCGAGCGGCCGGAGCCTTTGCCTTCTTCACTTCGCGAGCGGGTGCGAGATCGTAACTCGTGGCGCCAATTGCGCTCAAATCATCAGTAATGAGGGCGTTAACGCAAGTTTGATGAGGTAAAGTGTTGATTATAGTTAAAATAGAGTGATTTTCAAATGCAGTCATTTCCATCCCACGCTGCTACTACCGAAACACCCACACACACAGCCGTGACGTGACGTGACGTGACGTGGCGTGGCGTGGCGTGGCGTGGCGTGGCGTGGCGTGGCGTGGCGTGGCGTGGCGTGGCGTGGCGTGGCGTGGCGTGGCGTGGCGTGGCGTGGCGTGGCGTCGTCTGGTCTGTAGTCCGTCTTCTAGTGACAACCCGTTCAATACCCCATACAATTTGACAGTTAACCCATGTGAGGCAACATTTCTATTCTTCTAAAAAAAAAATCTTATTTTCGCTACATAAAATATTTTTAGTTGCGTGGCGTAGCGTGGCGTGGCGTGGAGCGGCGCGGCGTGGAGCGGCGCGGCATGGCTGCGCGATGCCAAGCGCGGGGGAGCGTGAGGCGGGGTGCGTTTTAAAGCGCTCTCGTCCGGGCGGGGGCGCAGGCTGGGCGCGCGCGCGCGAGTGAGTGAGCAAGCGAGCGAGCGCTGTCGCCGCCGCCATCCCGCGCTCGTGTCGAGAGCTCCATTTAAACGGCACGGCGGTTTTAAACGGACAGCGCCGCTTGGCGGGGGCGCTGGCGCGCGCTGTGCACGGCGCGGCGCGGCGGCGGCGGCGTCCTGTCGCGACGCGATGCTTACGAGGGTGGCTGCGCCCGAGCCGGGGGGGATGAGAAAAGTCGGGTGAGACGTACTGGGGAAGGGTTGGGTGGGGCAAGGCAAGGCAGGGTGAGGCAGGGAAAGGGGCGACGGGGGGCATGGCGGGGACGGGGCGTAGCGGGACGAGGTACGGAGGGAGGGCCAGGCGCCATGGGACTATGTCGTACATGAGAGAACAGAAAAGGTTAACTGCTCGCGCTCTAGCAGGGATATCACGAATCCTACTGAGAGAGAAGCGGGTCACTGAAATTTATCCTTTCCGAATTAAACTGATAACGCCTTTGTAACAGGACAGATGAATGAATATATCTATAATAGATGGAATGAAAGATTCATTCATACCGTATGGTTTCAATTAATATCTTTCATTCAATTCCACACAAATTTGCGAGTTCATTTATCCAGTCCGATAGCCGGAAAAAAATATTTTACAAATAATTCATCTTTATAGATAACTTTTTCTACGTGGTCTCATTCCAAGAAGTTTTGCGATCCTGGATTTCGAGGGTAAAAATAGAGCTTTACGAACTCTCTTCTGATACATTTTTTATAGGAATTAAATTCAATTACGTTCTCACATTTTCAATAATTCGATGAAAGTACAACGAAGAACTTCACCTCTTTCCCTCGCAAATATTCGCGGTTGTGAGGGAGGAAAAATACACCTCTTGGCGCCGCTCTTAATAAAGCTCCTTAGACAAGTCAAGAAGCATTGAATCTTTTAAGCAACGAGACGAAGGTCCTCTAAAGAATTTTAAACTGTTGCATTTTGATAAAGAAAACGAACTACGTCAAACTGATCCGCAAGTTTGAAATAGTCCAATTGTCAAAAGACAACTGTACATTACACACGCAACTAACGATCATGCTCCATATTCGACACAGCTTGAAGTAAAATATCAACGCTGAATATAATAGCACCAAAATATCTCACCGTTACCCGTCAAAAGAGCCCTCTTCAGACAGCCTGGCCATTAAATATTACCGAATGCCCTGAATAACGATTTTCAACCATTCTGAAAATGTATACAACGATATTAACTGTTCTGTTGCCTAACGTCAAACCGGTAATCGGCCATTCAATTCATTCAACCAGTGAAGCATATGATCCAATCGTGGAATTAGTGGCATTTGGCAGATCGCAATTTCGAATTTACTCGTCCGGTTCATTTGTTGTGAATCCACACTCGTCTGGTCTGTAGTCAAGTCTTCTAGTGGCAACACGTTTTCAACACCTCGTACAATTTGCCATTAGCCCATATGATGCAATATTTCTACTATTCTGAACAAACTTATAAATTTTGCTGTATACATTTTTTAGTCAAACTTGCATACATCACGATATTTTTAGATAAGATTACCATTTAAAACTAAGCCTGTTTCCAATGCGATTTCATTTTAAGACTTTGATGCACATGTGGGATAAAAAATTAAAAGGACAGATAATTACTACCAGGATATCCTATTTGAAAAAGAACAATCCCTACAAAGAAACGAATTATACTGAAATCTGCCCTTGGGCAATTACGTTTTCTCCCCAATGTATTAAGTACTCTTAAAAATGGGCATCATTACATTTAGAATCTATATGGATCAACTGCTTGCTATAAAGATGTAAAAGTAATTGAATGCAAATCTTTGCTTCCTTACTATCTGAAAAAAATAATGTATTGATAAAAGTTTCCTAGAAACCTTTACACGGAGTGGAAAGAGGGTGCCAAGTACAAGCAAAAACGCAACCCGCGATACTTCTGCGTGCTGTATTAATGCCGTTGGAAAGGGAAGAGCCAGATCGAGCGTGGCTTGAAAAATCTATAACTATTTCCAACGTTCTCGCGATTGTATAGTCAAGTTTGAGCAAATGGAACAAAATATACATTTTTTAAAATTATTACTCAAGGAATAAGAACACGCTGCCAAAACTTGTTTTTGTTGATACGTTTGCAATAACAAATAAAAAATTAAAAAACGAGAGTCGTTTTAAAATCACTCCATTATGTGGTGCTATTGGAACATCTGGCGGTAAAATTCGGTAGTTTTCGCAGCGCGAAATTCGGTACTTGAGAGTGAATTTTAATCTAGGGGAGGGGTAATTAGAGTGGACATTTTTTGTGTTTCGAGAGGAAATAAGTTTCTATTATTTTTTTTTTCAGTTCTGAGGTTACAAGGGCGCAATAGATCAATGATCAAAGGTGCAATAAACACCTTCGTCCTTATAATCAACAAGTCGAAGGGAGCCAATCTTTCAATAAATATATTTTTTGAAAAATTCAACGTCTTCACGAAGTTTTCTTCAAAATAGAAATGTTTTTTTTAAATACCTGTCTCGATTTGACTGAGGAAACTATATAATATACGAAATCATACCATGCAAGAAAAACAACTCTTACTGCATTTTGTATTTAATAAATATAAATATTGCGATTTTCCTCTTTATTAATGGATGAGTATAATTTGGTCCCGTCTTTTTTCGACGGGTTCTCCCTAGAACAGAATAAAAGTAAAATCTGCTGGACTGATGTGAACAAGTACTCACCTCGGCGGCGTCGCTCCGCGACGTGAGCACCTCCGACGACAGCTGCTTGAGCGTCTGGGTGAGGTTGCGCGACGCCTCCGCGAGGGCGCGTGTGTCCAGCATGGGCTTAGCGGCGGGCGTCTCGCACTTGCAGCCGGAGCCTCCGTTGCCGTAGCCGCACGCGTGCGTCGTCGAAGCGCCGGCCGCGGTCGCCGCCGCCGCCGCCGCCGTCGACGATGACGAGGGCGATGACGAGGGAGACGGGGTTGGCGGCGACGACGGCGTAGACGACGACGTCGATGGCTGTGCGGTGTGGAACGAAGACGACGGCGGCGACGACGACGATGACGACGACGACGGACACGACAGCGACGACGACGACGAGGTGGAGGCGGCGGCGGAGGAGGAGGAGGAGGACGAGGTAAACGACGGCGATGAGGTGGAGGCGGCGGTGGGGCAATCGGTCGAAGATGTCACCTTGGGAAGGAAACTGGCGGCCTCCTCCAAGAACTTGAGGGGGGACGTGTGCGGCGACGCCGCGGCGGCGGGGCACGGAGCGGGCGAGGCGGGTTGGTGGACGCTCGCGCACTCCGCAACTGAGGTGGTGGTGGCGGTTGTGAAGGAGGACGACCTCGGCGATGAGGCGGCGGGGGCAGCGACGGGCGGCTTGGCGAAACCCGAGGACGACGGTATCGACGGCGGCGGGGCCGTTCTGGAATTTGTCATCATCGGGTCGCCCACACCGTTGCTGCTACCGGCGCTACTGCTGCCGCTGGCGGCGGCGGCTGCGGCGGCCGCCGAGGCGGCGGCGGAGGCGGCGGCGGCGGCGATGACGGAGGACAGCGACGGCGAGGAGGCGATCACGGAGGAGAGCGAGGGCGCCGCCAGCGCCGGCAGCACCGCGCCGCCCACGTACGGCGGCACGGACTTCGAAAGACTAGCAGAGGGAGACGGCGACGCCGTGAAGGACGAGGCTGCGGATTGCGACGAAGCCGGGGTGGTGGTAGTGGTGGTGGAGGTGGAGGCGGCGGGGGCGGAGGTGGAGGAGGTGGATGTGGCGGTGTTGCTGCTGCTGCTTCCGCCGCTGGAACGTCGCGAGGAGGACGGCGTGACGGTGGAGAGCTGCAGCTGGATCAGCATCATGTGGTCCCCGAGTCGCATCGTCAGGTTGAGCGGCGCCTTGCCCGACAGGAAGTCGTTCACCTGCAACACGAGCGAGCGCAGAGGGTTCGTTAGGTCGCGCCGGGGAGGCGGACGGGCGGGCGAGCGGGCGTCCGATTCGCGCCTCGCGGCGACCGGAGACGCTTCTGGTCCAATTACGCGTTGGGCGCTAATCGCCTGCAAGAGGAACCGCGCGGCGCGGCGTCCTGTTCCGACACAATGCGACGCTCAAGGAACTGTCTCCGGCTGAAAGACGAGCCACTCTGAGTCGGGAATACGTACGTAGGCATAAGAGTGGTACACAATAACAAGTATACTCGCCAACTAAGCTTAGCACTGATCATGGTAGTGCGCGTTTGACCATTTATATCGCGCTGGAATTCGTACGCGAATAAATTCTAGACTGCCGATGAAATGTGGTAGCGCCGTTATGAAAATTCTGTATTACCCGAGAGAATAGTCATCACCACAACATTGCAGATAATTAAAGAATATGTGAAATTATATATTCTTCTTAAATAACTCTTTAAACGTTTCTTTTTTACCAACAATTCACTTTTGAAATTTTCCTACACATTACACATAAAACTTCCCTAGAAACACTTCACTTCCGATTGCTAGTACAGTTCGATGTATATTTCAGTAAGATTTATAACCAATGAATTTTAAAATATACGAAAAACTAGCCGTGTGTGCAATATTAAAAAAAAAGTGCCCTCTCTTCCCTTAAAATGCTTACCAACGAAACAACGGCCAAATACGACGGTCCACGCACAGCACAATCGTCATGAATATATGGCATGACGCATACTGCACTCGTTTGCATCACCCTCGCAAGTGGGAGGCTGAATTACTACTCATTATATCTGCGCGAACAATGGAAGGGCGGAAATAGAGAACCAGACCCCGCGAGAGGGGTTCATACGAAGTTGCGCCATGCATTGTAATTATCATTTATCACACATAATCACACTATACTTAAACATTACACTATACTAAACAAATCCCTACAAAGTATAGGTTAAAGAAAAGAGATTTCTGGTTTAAAATAAATCTTGAAAACAGTATCATCATAAAATATTTTTATTGTATTCTGTTTTGAGATGCTCTACGAGGCTAATCCCAAGACAAAGAAAAGTTGCAACTGCGAATTCAAGAAAAAGTCATACAAACGTTTAGTTTGCCGAGATTAAACTGCATGCACAAGTTCATAATCAACAGGAAATTTTCCTACAAATAAAACGTCCGGATGTAGGAATATTCGACCTCTCACTCTGACTTATCATTTGATAGAAACACGGTATTAGCAGCACGTCGGTATCGAGTCAACCAGGATGTGCGCTGAGCAAGCACCAATTGGTACTCGCAACATGCATCCTGTGTACAAAGGAGAGGTTCTCAATCGTGTTGCTGACGTTTACAAGAGGAGGGTGGGGCCACTACATCGACTCGAGGCGTCCTTGGAGCCCAAATTCGCCGTCTCCCCGCGCACATGGCGGACACGATACCACGGCCAGGATCAATACCCATGGCAGTGGGCGTGCTTCATTCTCAGCTATACGCCTCACGAGAGAGGCCTCCGTGCAGTTACCGGTAAAGAGTCCCAAAGTTCGTCCGACAAATTATGGTTTTTTTGTTTTTTTAATCTAAAGGCAAATCAAAATAATAAAAAAAAGTCCGAAGCGGAGTTATAGCACGAATGTGATGAAGGTCAATAGAAAATTAAAGAAATACCAACGTTAATTGAATGTAATTAAAAAATCAACTAAACGTAATGACGTGAAGCTTATGAAATACAGAAAAGAAAGTCCGAGAAAAGTACAATTTGCATTCGCAGTTATGTGAACAAAAATGCATTTGAAGCGGCCAGTTATTCCCTGGACGCCTCGTAACCCGGACTCGTAAATGATAACGTGAAATGTTCAATTGAAGGTTGTCCAGCTACTACAAGAAATGGTACTCGTATTCGCTACCTTAAGGTCAGACTGACGTAACTACAATTTTTGCATTTTTTTCATTTTCAACCAGAACATTAACTCCTGTATCTTAGGGAATGTATCAATAGTTATAGAAGTTAGGACTTTACTCGACAAAATTGTGTCTTCTTAAATCAAAGGGACGGAAAAGGTGTCTCATTAGTCACACACCAAATATTTCGTGCGTGTCATTACGGCAGCCTGACCCGAAGGTAGAGAATTACTGTTATGAATAAATGGATGGGAATAAGGAAAAAAAGTTATTAGTTTTCTTTATTAGTAGCTTAAAACCCATCGGCACAACGCAAAAAACAACGAGCGAACCGCGCCCCGGGCCTGGGTCTGGGGCACTTGGCAACGGCGTAGGCGCGGCCTGGCGCGGCGCGGCGAGGCGGGTTGCGGCGGGCGCTGCGCGGACGATGCGTCACGCGCCGCGGCGGCCCTGCTCCGGCTCCGCGCGGCGCCGCCGCCGCCACCGCGGCGCGGCGCGGCGGGCCGGGCGAGGCAGCAGGCGCGCGCGCGCAGCTCCCGGCCCGCCCGGCGCGGCCTGGCTCAGCCCAGCCCAGCGCGATGCCGGCGACGCGGCCGGGCGGCGCGCGGGCGCTCCGGCCGCCGACTCCGGCGCGGCGGCGGCGGCACCCGCCGGACCGCGCCCCGCGCACTCCGCCCCCCGCCCCGCCCCCCCGCGCCCCGCCCTGCCCCGGCCGCGCACATAGCGCCTCCGCGTCGGCCCCGGGCGCATCGACCGGCGCGCGCTCGGCGCCGGCTGGGGGGCTGGGGCCGGGGGCCTGGCGCGGCGGCGGCGGCGGCGGCGGCGGCGGCGGCGGCGGCGGTCGCGGGGGACCACCGCGCCGGGAAACAGCCCGCGCCGCGCGTCCCCCCGCTGCCGCCGCCGCCACCGCCACCACCCACAGCGCGCCACGCCCCGCGCGCCAGCCGTCCGCGTGCGCGCCCGAATGATCGCCGGCCTGCCTGCCTGTCCCGCGCGCGGGTAACGGGCTACGTAGAAGGTACGGATGACACCGACTGCAGGCGCAGATGACGACGTGCAAAACGCTGTGAAGGAAAGCAGAGCACGACGAAAGATAGCAACAGGAGGCACCGGGGACAGTGGACCCGGAGTACCCACAGTCAGCAGCGCATGACGAGGCCGTGGCGACGGCGGGGGCCGAGAACAGAATATTAGTGGGCGGCTGAAGCGACGCGGAGAGAAACGAGCTACGTGGTCGCGGAGGGGAGAGGCGACGCGCCCGCAGCTACCGACGAATAAACAGCGTGCCTCTGTCTTCCTCGCTTCCTCTGTCTCTCTTTCTCCCTATCCGTTGCGCTCCGGCCACCCGCGCCGAGCCCGCGACCCGTCCCGACGAAATCACACACTTTTGGGCTGCCCTGCCACCGTTGCCGCCTCCACCTCCAACGTGCCAGAATAGTCGCCGCGCTTCCTCATCCACACTGAACACCTATCTACGCCCGCGGTTTCGAAACGCCCGCCGCAACAGTGACCTTCTCCCCCCTCCCAACCCGTGACCATGTTTATTGGATGCCCGCCATTACGCCTCACGTGGCCTTTACGCCCAAAATGCAGGCTGATGCCATGCGGGAAAAAGTTGTCTAGTAAATGATAGAGGCGAACACGTGGTTCCAAAGATTCCGGAACCAATGCCTCCTCATACGAGCAAACACACGACAGGTGTCTCGCTCTGCGAGTGCTGGGTGGACCGGCGGTTCAAGGTGCACGCGTTCGTCGAACTTTGCAAACCCGAGGTCGAAACTCGCCAGGTGTCCGGTTTCCTTTGCAACGGCGGAGGGACGGTTCGAGCGCGAGCTCGCTCGCTCCGGCGCCGTCTCCGCCGCCCCCGCCTCCTCCCACGCTCTCGCCAAGCGTGTGCGCGAAAGCGCATCTCCTGCGGCGCGACGTGGCAACGCGTCTACCGCCGCTACGGCCCAGAAGCGGCGCCCTCGCCAGCGCTACCTGGGCCGCTCGGAAAGGGGGCAATCCCGGGCTATTTTCGGGGATGGGGGGCGTGGCGCTTGCACGTCGAGCGGCAGCCCCGACGGCGCGCGGTGGCAGCGGCAGCGGCAGCTGCTACGTTGCGGCCGCCGCCGCCGCCGCCGGCGGCGGCGCCCGAGCGACGAGGCGCGAGCGCGCGCGATCCGGTTGGGCGAGCGGCGACGGCGGCGGCGGGCGGCGCGGAGCTAGGCTGGGCGGCGCCCGCGGGCAAGGGCACACGTGAGCCGCAGGTGGAGGCGCGGGGCGCGGAGCCAGCGCGCCGGGGCGTGGCGAGGTGCGGCGGCGGCGTGGGGCTGCGCGGGGCGGGGAAGGGCGGGACGGCGCGGCGCGGCAGGGGCGCGGGTGAGGGCAGGCCGCCCGGATGGCCGGGCCGTCGCCCTCCCGCCCGTCCGCCTTGCCCCTCCACCCGCCCGCGTTCTGCGCCTGCCCCGGCGCGCGGCGGAGGCCCGGGCTGCCACCACCGCTACCACCGCCACCGCCACCGCAGCCGCGCACGCGGGCGAGCGCGTGGCTACCGCCGCTGCCAACCAGCTACCGCGCAGCCAGCCAGCTACCGAGCGAACGCTCCCGGGCCGGAACACGCGCTACCGCCCTCGCGCAGCCCGCGCCGCCACGTCGTCGCCACCGCCCACGATCAATCCCCTTCGAGCAGGGCACGGCCGCCTCCGTCCGCCCCCGCCGCTTGCACCACGCCTCGCTAGCGCTTGGCAGGCACGGCTGGTTCTACTCGCGAGCACGGGCAGCACCAGCGCAAGCAAGTTTGCAAATCTCAGAAAAGGAAAGAGCCGCGCGGCTACGATTTCGCCGCATCGTGCCGCGCCCACGGGTTCTTTCAATCTGACCGCTAGATTCGCGGAATATTGACAGGCTTTTCCGGCGAATCGTCTGCTAGCGGCGGGAGTCGATTTTACTATGTGCTATTTTTACGTTTACGATCGTTTTATATGCCCGTTTCGCCGCGACTGATGGCATACAAAGTAAATGGTCCGTTTCGCTGGCGGCGAGTCGATCCGAACCGAGCCCCAGCGCCGCGTGGAACATCGACCGCGGGCCGCGTGCGCCCCGCCGCTCCTTCGGGGGGACCCGTTGCGCCCGCGTCTTCGCGATGCACAAAGCGACGTCCGCCAGCCGCCACGCAATGCACGCCCACGGGGCTTCAAACGGCATGAAATACGACTTTATTGCCGGCCACCGCTAATAAAACTATCTATAGACCGGTTCCGACGGCAGCGTTATCTCGTGCGGCGTGGTCTATGCCAGCCTACGCGAGCGCGCCCGCCCGCCCGCTCCCCTGCGCCGCCGTCAGCGCCGCCCTGCTTTACATAACGCTCCGCCGCCTAGCCCAGGCGCCGCGCGACTGCCGAGGCTGCGACATCGGAAATCTTTGCAGGGGGACAGTGAGGCCCCCTCTTACAGTCACATAATTAGTTTCCTCGATGCGGAAAACGTACGTAAGAAATTCGCGGCCCACCGGATACCATCTGCCAGAAGAATACGTTCAAATTCACGAATTGGCAGACCTAGTTCGCAGTCGATAGAAAAATTCTTTGTAGGGGTGTTCGGGATTTACCGATTGGATTCTCTCCCCCACCCTTTCATTAGCCGCTCACACACATACACACGCTCACGCATGCCCGCGAGCAGTTGCAAGCCGAGGGTATTCCCATGGAAACATCGACCCTGGTCTCGCCACTTGGGCGGCGGCGCCGCCGGCGGGCGGACGGCCGGCCGGTCGCCCGCCGGGTACGCGATTCGAAACGGCGCCGAAACCCTCACGCACGCAGGCGCGCGCGCGCGCGACGACCCGAGCGTCCCCGGCGCCTGGCGAAGGAGCGCGGGTGGTCGGCGGACCGAACGCATGGCAGTGGCGGGGACGCCGCCGGGGGAAAGCGGGACCGCGCGGGGTGGATCGGCGGCGGCGGCGGCCGCGCCCTGGCGACGCGACGAGGAACACAGTGGGCCGAACAAGCACCGAAAGATCATACATGCTCAAGTACATCTACCTTCCAAAGCATTTGTTCCGAGAAACACTATTAAAATTGCGAAACACACTAAATAAATGGAAAATATTACCAGAATGATTGCCACTTCACTTTTCGTCCCATTAATTCACAAATGTGTTAAAAGGTGATTTTACCAACGTTGTTTACGTATGCATACAATGAGATAATGCTACGAAAGGTTTCTCTTATTTTAGTGCCACTTTAGAGCTTTCATAAAAAAGGCAAATGTATTGAAATATTCATTATCTTTTTACAGCTCTTCTGTTGGGAACAACGAACTGCTATTAAAAATTCTGCAAATCTATTCAATCGCTAGAAACTATTAGCACCTTATCATTCACTTTAATTGACTTTCGCTCTTTCTTATCTCTCCTGTTACGCTTTCTGGTAGCATCGGTTGGTTGAATTAAGCATGCGATTGCCAGTAGTCTGGATTGCATTTTCACAACACAACTTCGCTGTTGCCAATCAGCTAAAAATAAGCCTCTTCCCGATGCGCCGGGAATGATTGATCTAGTCCCTACAGAGATATCATTCTAAGAAAGGACCGCTTTGACAGTTACTGCTTAGCCACTGCTGGCAAAATAACCGCAGGTTATGTCCATAAACACATTTAGTCAGTGCGTTTGCTTACAGTTAGTTCATTTGCAAATGGGTTCATCACTATCTATTGCAATGACATTGCCCTACATGACGTTCATTTGTATCCGGACCTGTCAAAGTTGTCCCTTCTTAGAGTAACTCCTCTATACTAACTAACCTCTCTCAACCCTACGTTCGTTGGTTGATTGATTAGTGATACCGGACTTTGCGTCAATTGCTAAGGTCTTTCGTCCCATAAGTGTAGTGCATGGTTTATCGCGGGGGGGGGGAGGCAGTGTGACCTTTCCCCGCTGGATTGAGAAATAGTGAAGTGCATTTAAGTGTGAACGCGAGTAAGAAAGGGGTATGATAGGACAAGCAACATAAAGATAGCGCGCGGTCCGTGGCCCGTTTGTTAAGGTACTGCACCGGCACTCTCATGGTATTAATCAGAACATCCGGAAGCTCGAATTCTCCTCCAGACAGCGACAGAAATCGACCCAGCTACGTAGAGCTCTTGTCGAAAATCACCACGTTCGTCTTCTCTTTCGTCCCGACCGGGCCCAGTGCGCGGCGCGGGTCGCAGCGCTGCGCCGCGCGGATGGCGGCGGGGCCTGGCGCGGCGCGGCATGGGGCGGGGCCGGGCGGGACCGGGGCGGGGCGGAGCACGGCGCAGCGCGGACCGTGCAGTTAGAGCGGCGGCGCGGCGCCGCGCACGTCGCGGTGGCGGCGCCGCCGTCTCGCCGCCGCCGCCGCCGCCGCCGCCGCCAGCCCGTGCGCCCGCGTCCGCACCAGCCGTGCGGTGCGTCATTGCGGGAAGAGGGAGCGGAAGGCGCGCCGGGATGCGGGCGGCCCGACTGCCCCGGGGCGTGGCAGTCGTCGGGAGAGGGGAAAAGGGGACGGGAAAGAGCCGATGGGAAAAGGCAGGGATGGACGAGGAAAACTGCGTACTCGCGGAAGTACGTGATCTAAGCGATGGCGAGAAGACGAAAGGCATGTATCTATAAACGAGCGATGTTTGAAAGGACCTGAAAGTCCAAGGGGAAAAATAAAAAGGGAGAGGGGCGAAAATGAAGGAGAGGGAGTGCAAAAGCGCCATCTGAAAGCAATCACTTCGGAGTGGTTCTGCGGCGGCGATATGATGTTAAAATAAGCGAGGAAAGAATGAAAGAGAAGGTCGAAATAGAGAGAGAAAGAGAGAGAGGGAGAGGGGAGGGAATAAGGGAAATGGCACAGAACTAACACGCAGAGTAAAGAACAGCGGGAGCAGATTCAATATATTACTGAACAAACGAGATCCGAAAGAGCACGGACGGATCAGATTCTAACCCGAGATGACAAGGAAGAAGCTCGAATCGAAGCGCCACCTGCAGATGAAAGGCGGCGGCTCCGGAGCGCGGGGCGGAGTGGACAGAGGCGGGCGGGCGGGCGGGGCCAACGAAACGCGAGGCGAGGCGGCACGTGGAGTGGGCGTGGCGCAGAGGCTCCGTGCGGGGGCTGTCGACGTCACCGCGGGGCGTCACCTCTCCCGGTCCGGCTGGGCTGTGGCAGCGGCAGGGCTCATGCCGCGGGCGAGCAGCTCCGGCTGGGGTCTGCGCGCCCCGCCGCCGCCGCCACGTGTACCGCTGGCGCTGCGCCACCCCCGCGCAGATGCGCCAGACAATGACGTAATCCCAACTTAGTGCACGCCCAAATGACACTTTTTTTCGGGAGTGAAGCGTTCGGAACATCCCGCCTGTGATATTACTCGTGTATACTATCGAGTCATACCACGCGTTGCGATATTTTCCACTGTACATTGATATGATTCGCTATGTTCTTGACGAATAATTAATTGTGGGAAAACCAAACCTCTTAAAAACTTTTCATTTTTAGCAAAACCTTAGCGTTTGTCACTATCAACTTATTGCATTTCCCGGATAGCTTTTCCATTGTCCTTGGGGCACAACGATGCCCGCCTGATTCAGGAGCGTTGGCTGCATATTGGTGATAAATGACAAGTGTGCGAAAATCCTTTGTTTACGTGTCATGCTGCACCCATTCTCGGTTGGTTGGCTAGGACGTGAACGATAACACCTTCGTTCATAATACGCAGGCATGCATGCACGTCCGCTTCCGTTAGCGTGGCCCATTTGGCCTACTATGACATAAGCCAACATATTTCTCCCTAGAAATTTTATTACCCAATTTATGTCACCGATAGCAGCTACATTTCGCGATGTAATTAAATCACTCAGATCAACGCGCTTTATCAATATCACACGTGCTCTCGGCATGTATTGAACTCTAATTAAACTGAATGCGGGAATTGAGTAAAAACCTTCCTCACATTATTCATTAGAATAATTAAGCGAGCAACAAGTGCAGGAGACCTATTAGACATGATGTCACGGATTTAAAAACTTAGTACAGACAGTACGATGCAGTATATCTATGACTAAATCACACTGAATGGAACAGTACAAATCAAGAAAAGGCCAAAAAGAATATTGGAAATAATTTAAAGCTGACATGCGTAAGTGAATTATGCAACAGAATAAAGAAGAGTACATGCCTTCGAAGCCTATCTCCACACAAATTAAAATACAGTATTTTTTTTTAACGCCCATTTCAACGAAGCTAATTTGACCTTTTTTTAAAATTCCCCGTTTCCCGTTTATCGACAGGGAAAAAAAAAGAAAGAAAAAAGGAAAGAAAAAGCAGAGCCTTTTAGACGCGAATAAACAACAGCGCGTATTGTAATTGCACCACCCTGCCACCGCTGCGCGGCTGCGGCAGCGCCCTGGGCCATCTGCTATCTTTCCATTGCATTAGCATTAATTATTTAGCACATAATAGTATACAGCCGCCTGGCGGCGAGCGTACCCATGCGTGGTGGAAATAGTTGCGTCGCATGCACGCCCTCCTCGCTCGCAACGGAAATGCTTCGCGGGGACTCTGCGGTGAGGGAACATAATTCGGTGAAAGATACGTGGCAGAAAACTTGCCCTTTTCGAGATTACGGTCGGGTTGTAAAGCAGAAATGTGAAATTTCTTGAGTGCCATGGATACGACGTTGGTTTTTATACGTGCCGCAAGGCAGTTTCGCGAAGCACGTAAGTTTAGCGCTGCAGACCTTTATATTCTTTCTTTCGGTTCGGCCCAACACTTGAACCTGCGACATTTCGTGGTAACCACGAATGCCGCACTAACATCCTTCAAACGGATGGATCTTCCCGCTTATATGCCACATAATAAATTCAGGATTCAAAAGTAAGCACGAATTTAGACACGAAAGCAAGAATACCATCCGTGCAGGAACCGAAGTGATTTCCTCCATCGTTTCTCCCTCAGAACAATGGCGATCGAAAACTCGAAGAAAATGCTGCACCTTCGCTTGGCACTAAATCGTTCATTATTCATTATTTCCTTTATTGGAGTTATTACCTGCAATATACATCAAAACGATAATTGTAATAGCCTCAAAATGAAAAGGCATAATAATTGAACAATTAAGTTCATAAAACGACCAGCGACGCAACTAATTTTAAAAAAATCATATAAGGGACAAATAATCAACAAAAATGACGGAATATTCAAAATGAAATGGTGTAATCAATAAACTCGGTGAAAATTAAAAGCAGGAGTGCTGTAAATATGAAGAGAATAATAGCCAGTGAAACTAGAAACCGGATAAATGAAGCGCCAAAATGCTTACCACAGTGCGTCGAGGTTCTAGTTCTTTTAACATTCCGGCGGAGTGTTAAATGTGGTGTGGAAATATGCGAAATATTTTGCTCCGCGACGCTACACGGCAGCGAAAAACGAAATGAACAAGATACAGTGATCCACAAAATAAATTCAGCAGCACGTTCCTATCAAATACATTTTAAAACAACGAAAAACCTCGCGAGATGTTTTTTTCTTATTTGTGTGCGAGTGCACGAAACAAAGCTTTACATCCCACCACCTAGTGGTACAAGTAGTCTTCATGTCATTACCAGAACTGCGAAACAAAGGGTGGTCTACGAGGAAAACCGGGCAACAATTCGACAGGTAACAAAACAGGAGCGTGAGAGTCCGACGGCCGTGGCAGCCGCCGCCGCCGCCTGGGGTCAGCTCGCCGTGCTGCGCCTGCGCTGACCCCGCGGCGGCGGCGGCGGCTCGCGACCGTTGGGCACGAATCTATTTAAATTTTAAATTCCCCGCAGCAGCTCCGGTCGGCCGTAGAGCCGGCGGCTGCGGCGGCGGCGGCGGCGGCAACAGCAGTGAGGGGGCCGCCCGCGCCGCGTCGCGGGGCGAACGCAGCGCGACGCGAGGCGACGGACGCCGACGCCGTCGTCGTGTCGCGCTCTTCCTGCCTGAATGCCCGCCCGCGGCAGCGGATGCGTGCGCGACGCCGCCTTCCTGTTCACGCCGCGAATGCAACATGCGGGATAGGAAGGGGTGGCAAAGAGTTATTTTTCTACATATCCCCGGTTAAATCATACTGAATGGCACATACCCATTTGTACGGGACATTATGCCATTTTTATAAGGGGAAGTAAATAATCATTTTTTAATACATAGGCCAATTAAAAAAAGGAGAGCAGCATAATAAAAAAATATTTTATGAATAAAGTTTTATTTTTACCTGACTTCTTAGTGTTTTTGCCTGCCTTCTTAGTATTGAATTTCTGAGATCCATTCCATCAACTGAATTTCGGAATCGACATCCCGGACCCCATTTAATTCCCATAATTGGACCCATTGTGTAGTATGATCTTTGCAGTACATTGGTATCACTGCTTCGGAGCAGTGCAATATTATACTTTCCGCGCATTTGTTTTAAATAGGATCCTTCCCACAACCTTAGTACATGTTCCAAAGTGTAAGAAAAACATGTCTTTCATAAGACAAATATGTGAGAATTCAGTATCAAAACTATTTTGTCACGATTCTATGGTCACTAGCAGAACTAATTATGAAACTAAATCCATTGTCTTCTTTCATTGTTATGTTCACATTAGGATATAAGAAGACCAAAGAATCCCTCGTAAATCCGAAACTGAATTCGACGTACTTTGTTCCAAAGAAAATTTCCGTCCCCTTCCTTACAAACATAAAAAAATTAAGCTCCCCTCCCCCTAAAAAAACAATCAGTAGCAACGAATTCTCGTAATGTTGCCATTGCGGTTAACGATGTTAGCGAATCACTTAGAATCTAACAATAAGACGACACTTTGCGCCGCGTAAAGGAAAAGACTTGAATCGCGCGTTCTCATTGGGCGGACAGAGGAGCGCCGCCGGACCGCGCCGCTCGCGTTTGAAGTCCACTTAGTCCGAAGCGCGCGCCGCCCCCCCCCCCCAGACCAGAGTCCGGGTGTCGTAGGGTGGAGGAAGGGGGCAATTAGCAACGACGTCTCTCTTTAAATACACCGCCCGCCCGCTCGCGCCTGTGGGTAAGCGCTTTACCCGCACTATTTCGAGACAGAGGCTGGAGCCGCAGGCTGTCATTTTAAGACGTGTGGACGTTCGTTTTGAGCCTGGCGAATTTATAGGAGGCCGGTGCTAGCGGTGCCAGTGCAAATGTGGTGAAGCCAGTGGTTGGAATAGTTTCTTTAAATTACGTGGAGATACGTTCCAAATATAAATATCCAAACAGAATTAGTTTAAAAAGGCATAATAAAATTTGTTTTGTCAATTTAACGGAAAGGGAATATAATATTACTAGTGGCTTGCAGCAGGAAAAAACCTGCAGAACAACATAAAATGGTATTAAGCACGTATAACACATTAATAAATTAAATATTTCAACAAAAATAGTTTTCATGAAAATTGCAACAACAGAATGTATTACATACGGATACGCAGTACAACAGTTCTTACATACCAGGAATATAAAAAAAGTGCTCTTCCATAACGCACACGTGAATAGTAAATATTTAATGACTGGCGGCCTCTCCATTGAAACATTGCTGTATCATGACGTCAATTGCGTCGTAAGAAGTGACGCACTGTGAATGAGAATTCAATCGATACGCGCAGAATGACAATAGGAATGACAAATTTGCATTTTTCAGTCAAAATCTTCACTATTTCAGTTTTTGTTTTTTTCCGCGAGTTCCTAGGTATCTAACGAAACCACAGACACCTCTTAAAGAGCCGCAGGCTGCGTAGTTGGATAGTACATATTTCAAGTATGAATTTGAAGCAATAACGAAGCAAGTGACGAACAAAAGACAGTATATTGTCACTACAAATTAAATTTAGTCTCCAGAATTAATTATTATTTCATTTTAACGATTTCTTAAAATTAATATATTACGTTTATATTTTAATTACTTCCACTACCATTAATTTCCGTTTAAATTTAACACAAACGAACGGTAATTTCTTCTCTAAAATTCATTAGCGCTCAGTATTCAAACGTTGCCGTTTAACTAATCAATGATCATGAACCTCGGTTTTGTAGAAAAATCAGCAATAAAGTACACAGCTTGAAAATAATTTTCTACTTTTTGTAGTATCCACTTGTCTCTGAAAAACGTTCATTGCTCACACTTCAGCCAGCCGTTCGGCTCCTATTTCACGCTGCACCCACAGCAGCTTCGGCGGCGGCGCAGGGCCCGCTCCCGCCCGGCCGGGCTGGAGGTGGCCACGCCCACCCGCCCGCGCTGTGCCGGCCGGGCGACTATATACGACGCCCGGGGGCCGGGCGAGGCGCGGAGCGGAGCGAGACAGGGCGGGGCCGGAGCGGGGCGGGATGGAGCGGGGACGGGCCGGCGAAGCGCGGAGTGCGGAGTGCGGAGCAGCGCTCGGCGGCGGGCACACGACGAGACGGCCCGGGGACCGGGGGCCTGCGCTGCGCGGGGCGTGGCGCGGTGCGGCGCGGCGTGGCGAGGAGGGGAGCGGCGGGCAAGGCGGGCCGGGGCAGAGCGCGGCAGGCAGGGTGGCGACGCGTGGGGGCGCTGACGCGAACGGGACGGGACAGGTCGCGGCGGCGGCGGCGGCGGCGGCGACGACGCGCTCGCGCCCTAAATAGACGTTTTGCGACCGAAGTGCACGCCCGCGCCCCGATTCCCGACGGCCACGACGTCGACGGTGGCGGCGGCAACGATGCCACGCGGCGCTGCCAACGGGGACCGCGAGACGACGACGGCGTGGGCGGAGGTGAGCGTCGGTGATCGTGAGGACACGAGCGCTACGACAAATGGAAGGTGTCGGGCCAGGAATGGCAGCGATGGCCGTGGGCGGAAGAGGTAGGCGGCAGACGTGCTGACTGCCGTGATCGCTAGTTGTGACGTAGTCACTCTAATAGTAGCCACGGGATGACACCCCTGCAGAGAGTATTGGATATACCTTAAATGGATTTACGAGCAATTTCGTAGCCCACACACTCGCTTAGAACAAAGAATACAGCATCTTCAAAGCATCTCAAAATCCAATCTCTTTATATAATTTCTGAGAACAGCAGGCGGCTGTTCTCGGGGGCCGATCTAAGGCCAGAATCAGCATAAGAGTGACAAGGACAAATATCGCCCACCTGTCCCGCGGCACGCGCGCATGCCGGGCGGCGTGGCGGCGGTGGGATGGGAAGGCCGCGAGAACCTAGGCGTGAACGCGGGGCTCCCCAGAAACTTGGCCCTGACCCCGCGGCCGGCGCGCGCTGCTATAGTTACTCTCCGATCGATTCAGCAATGGGCGCGCGCGAAGTAGGTAGACAGCAAACGTAAATTACTGCTGCTGCAGCGATTGGGGAAATGGACAACAAATCGTTGATAAGGGTCTCGATTATCGTAGTTATCGGACGATGTTCAAGTTGAAACTAAAAGGAGTCGTGTTTTTCCATATGAACTCTCATACAGATATGTTTTCGACCGTTGCATTTTTAGCGACGGAATCAGAACTGTCTTCAATGTAATTTAAACAACATTGTGTTATTTTGCGTTATAAATTATTTTCGGTGCCTTCCAATTTGAGAGAGAGAGAGAGAGAGAGAGAGAGAGAGAGAGAGAGAGAGAGAGAGAATTAGAATTTTTAGAAAGCGAATTATAATCCGTCATTATTATTATTATTATTATTATTATTATTATTATTATTATTATTATTTGGAGATACACATACACGAAAAAAAGGTGTTCGGGATAATCTGCTTTCCTTTACGAAATGTGGAGTTTGGGGGATAATTCATTGCGCAATATACTCTGTACTAATCGATCGGCGTTCGACGTTCAGATTTGTAAAATTTTCTCATATTTACCGTATTCAATAAGACGATTACTGCTCGGAGTTTCGTTGCTACGTACATTCATGTGTTTCTCGCACGCAAGATCGTATTCCTTGTTTTATTACTGCAGGTCTGTGTGCAAGTAGAGGAAACGCTGTTACCCTGGCAATCCGACACAAAACAATCGCAAGCGTTTCTGTGCGTTTGTAAACAGTTTATATGTGGACAAAGAGCAGTAGAAATACAAGAGTGGCTGTATCAAATAATTTTCATCAGAGCGTGATGGTTCTTTAGAGAAATACTAATTTTTGATTATACAAGTGAATTAAACAAATTGCTTATTGCAAAAATGTTTACTGAAAATGTCTGCGTTAGCAGGAGCATCGAAGCAATTTCAAATGCCATTAAACAACACATATTACGTCACTACTTCATATTGTTATACAGGGTGAGTCACGTAACTTTAGCACCTTCTGTAACTTTTGAACGGTTGAAGATATTGCAATGCAGTTTTCACGGAAGTGAATGAGGGAATGGGGCTAATTGATATGTGTATTGATTTCTCTTCTATCACTTTTATTTTACGAGATATTTGAGGTAACTTTGTTTTTTCAAATGGGACTATACATATTTTTTTCAGTCTATCATGACAAGCGTAAAAAGACGAATCCAAAGATATAAATATTGTCATATGTTAGATAACCATTTTTTTGAGTAATTGTGATTTTTTGCGCTAGTGTTTAACGGATATTTTCATTGTAACTGTCAGCCCCACAAGGTCACGCAGCGCTCCCCCAGCAAACGCGGGGTCGGGGAAGGGAAGGGATTTAAGTACTTGAGGATACGAAAAATATTCACAAAACTGTTGCATTTTTTCCTGAACTCTCCTTTTCAACTTAATCCATTTTCAGTAATTTGGGTTTCTTAGGATTGAAAATACGGATTTGTCTTAAGTAGTATTTATTGAAATAAGATTATTTCTATCCCTAAGTTATTATTACATGCGTATTAACATTGAAATTGTTTGCTCAAAATATACAATATATTTTTGTAGTTTTAATTATTTATTCTTATTGTGCTTTGTTTCAAGATCCCATTACTACGTATCTTATGAAATCCCATTAAATGGAGTTGAAGTTATAAACAATTTTATTACAATACAAACTTATGACAAATCCTTATTTTCCATCCTTTAATTCCTTCAATCAAAGAAAGACGAAAATCTGAAAATGCGGAAGGATGGAAAGCACAGTTCAGGAAAAAATTGCAATGGTTTTGTGAATACTTGGAATACTATGTTTCGTATTTTCAAATAAGATCCCTCCCCTTCCCTTCCCTTCGCCGGGCGCACGTGTGCTGGTGGAGCGCTGCATGACCTTGTGTGGTGGACTATTCAAAACGTCCGTTAAACCCCGGTCGCAAAAATCAAAATTAATCAAAAAAATGCTTATCTAACATATGACAATATGTACATCATTGGATTTGTCTTTTTACACTCGTCATGGTGGACTGAAAAAATATGTATAGTTCCATTTGAAAAAACAAAGTTACCTAAAAAATCTCGTAAATACAAGTGGTAAAATAGAAATTAATGCACGTATCAATTAGCCCCTTTCCCTCATGTACTTCCGTGAAAACTGCATTGCAATAACTTCAACCGTTCAAAAGTTACAGGAGGTGCTAAAGTTACGTGACTCACCCTGTATAGTAATCAAGTGGCCTGTGAACATCCGTCCGTCGCTCACTGTTGAACCACTTCCGATCCACCAACAGATAAATGAGCTGTTCGACACGTCTAGATCTCGTGGTAGGGAACTGATTATTCTTTGCGTATCCATCCAAAAGTTTCTTAGAAATTTCTCTAAAAAGAGCTTTTTGTAAGCAACTAAAACACTTGTTGGTCGACTTATAACACATTATCAATAGCTCATTCGATACTTTTAGCCGAGACAAATATTTTGCTATAATTCTTAACCGGTTTCTTCTTCGATATTCTGGGACAACTAAAGGTGCCACGATAAGCTACGAACTATTAATATTTCTGCGTAATTCAGTATGATATAATTATTTCAGAAAAGCACTACTTCAAAACAGAGAAACCACAACATAAAATAGCTCGAAAATTCGACCGATTGTTATAGGAAACGGCGAGCTGTTCGAGTTGGTTTTCCACCGTGAAACCAACTTTAACCTTAGAGTCATGCATCAAGTGTCATAAGTACATTGGTCTACTCCCAACCGCAGCAATGCTTCCTTTTGTTATATTGTAGTCGGAGCAATTGCTATTGTTACATTTTCCTTTAAAACTGCCGGTGTTGTTAGGATCGTAGAACAACCGCAGGCGGCTAGGGAGCCTTCCCCTCCATAAAATCCCCCCATCCCCACCCCACTTCGCAGGTAGAACTGAAGGCGGGTTCGGGAGGAAGAAGGATCAGTATTTTTGCTTCCCTACTCTCACCGTCATGTCAGATCTAAACGACTTTTGCCGACCCCCAGGGTTGCCAATCATGGTTATCAGTAATCGAAACTCAGGAATTTCAGTTATGATTGGAAATGATCATGACCATAATAATGTATCGCCAAATTCTCTTGAAAATACTCAACAAACAGAAAAATAATACTAGCACTTTACTTTGTCAAATTGATTACTTGTTTTCGATTTAAATATCTGTTCGTGCGGTTGTTTTATTTAGAAAAAAAAGAATGATCCTTTTGTAAATGCCACAAGAAACGACTATTTAAAAATTGATGATATCAATGTATAAATGTACCAAAGATATACATTTTCATTATCTCTATACAATAGAAGATCATTTTTCACAGAATTTAGAATCCTTTACTTTCAATTTATTAGTACCTACAGTTTCAAGTGGCTAATTGCCAATATGCAACTAAAAATCTCCATAATTAATAGCCAACTGCTATCTATTTCTTTTTTTATCTTCCTTTCAGCAGTCACCACGAAAATCTCCCAACAGACGATGAATCGCCTACGTTGGTAACTATGCGTGGGGCCGGCCCGCCTGGCCGGCGCCCTACCTGCGGTATCCTTGACCGCCGCGACCCTCCGTCCTTCCCCATTAGCAGAAGCTCCCCGCCTCCGTTTCCGTCCCTGCCCGCGCCTGTGCCGCCCACGAAACTTTCCCCTGGGCCGGGGAGGGGCGCCCGGGGCCACGAGATTCACACCTCAACATACGAACATCCCGACCGACCCCGCTCCGCCAGTGCAGGCTGGCAAACCGCCTTCATTATCGCACCGGCCCACTGCTCGTGGCTGTCGAAATCGCGAGCGGTAATAATACGAGAGGCTAATCCAACCGTTCTTCCTAGAAGCTACGTTTCTCACGTTGTCTTCTAACGCACCACAAAGTACGTGGAAATAAGTCGATCCTCATGCGAAAGTTGAAAAGTGTGGGTGAGTTTCTGTCCTACCACCGATACATTTCCATTGCATTTTGTTAATGCCTCTCTTAATAAATACTCATTTGCGTACTTGAATGAATGGACGTAATGGAAACGTAATTACAATTCCAAACTAATATAACCGATTCTAATGAAATAAAATGCACATAGATAACCAGAACGAAACAACAAATACTATTTCTAATATGCGGAGACCACAAGTTTTCAAGTATGACATTCTCTGTTCGCATAAATCCCAAGAATTTCACCTTATTAATATTTTCCACGTATTCCACATTTTTTACTCTGGAAGTCACTTTCACGTCAGTACTGAGAATTGAATTATGCTTAGATAGCCATGTTTTGCAGCCAAGAGCCACAACCGTTGCGCCAGTCACTCCATTGAGCTTAGAGTGCACATAGCGGTTTACGGAACCAGGTTCTGAATTTCTCACCCGGTTGGTCAGCGAGTTGGCATCACTAATCGACCGTCCACATCTCGCACTTCCTGTCGAAAACTAAACTGCCGGTCACTGCGACTGACCTTTAGACACATAGTTTGAAGTAGATTTAGCTGTGGGAGCGGATTCAATTCGGCGTAAGAAAGCTTGTATTATACAGCCAGCTTTGAATCTTCGCCTACATTCCACCATTTACCCATTCTAACCTGAGTAATAAGAGGAATTGGTCATGTCGTTTCAGGTTGAGAAAATGAAATTATTAGACTTAGTATAATGGATAGTTAACAACATGCATACCTCAAATACACTGAACACCACAAAAACGTAGAAACCATTCTCATTAAACACGTGCTCCTATTTCAACTTGTAATGGGCTTAAAACGTGCCACTACCACGTTCGTAATTATGAATCCCCCCCAAAACCCGAAAGAAACATAATCCCGAATACACATAACGAAACAAATTTAATACGTGCCTGCCAGCTATAGGACCACAATATGCGGTGTCCGCGAGGGCAGATTTTTAGGAATCCCATCTGGCACCGCAAACTTCTTTTTTTTTCCGCCGTACAAACGGGCGCGAGCGCTAAGGGGAGAAATTTATACGAGGCCGCCCGCACGTGAAGAATCTCGGGCGCCGAAACGACGACGGGGAACGGAAACGTTTTATGAGCTCCGCAGCAGCTATTTCGAGCTGGCGCGGGGCGTGGCGGAGCGGAGCGGGGCCGGGCGGGGCGGGGCGGAGGGAAATATACCGCGGGATGGCCCGGCCCTGCACGGCCTGGCCCGGTACTGCAAAGGGCGCCCCCGCGCCGCCAAGGTGGCAGGGCGAGGGCGAGGGCGGGGGCGGGGGCGGGGGCGGGGGCGGGGGCGGGGTCCGCGAAAGGGAGCTGCGTCAGAAGCGGTGAGCGATTGTGGCTGGAGAGAGAATACGGAGAACCGGAAATCGAGTGTAGAGTTCGAAGAAGGGTGAATGTTGTATGAAAGCCTATTTGGGCAATCTACCTGTACATTAGTAGAAGAGGGGACGTAAAATTTCCTCAATTATTGAGGGAGGTCCGAGAGGCGAGTATTCAGAAATTGTGCGTCATACTATTCCATAAAGGAGGAGTACGGAGGGATCTCCAAACTAAAAGTTTTTAAACACAGGTGGATTTCTATTTTCATTGTGTTAGTGAACTCTCCACCAATCTGTGAAGCCCAGTAAAGTCCAGTACTACACACACATATCTCGAGCACCGATAAAACGTTAATTTCCTTAAAATAAATTCGGGCTTGCGAAATACCATCACAAACGAATAGGCACGGTTGGGCCTGTGGTGGGATATTTCTAGAACGAAATACATATAGAAATTTCAAACGCCGCAGAGACCATCTGCAAAGTGACGGTGAAATGTTTAGACGACCCGTCAAAGAAATCTATCTAGTGATTTTTTTTAAATATTTTTTTTTAATGGAAGGTGTTGGAGAAGATACCTAGTGTCTGAACGCGGTTCCCGATAGCGGTAAGAGCTGCGGGACTTCCGTTGATTATTTTATTTCCAGGCATGTTAACTGCTGTGGTCATTACTCCCGTAAATGTAGTGAAATCATATGCCGGAATGTCGCGGTATTCCTTCCCAGCCCCCGGCGACATGTGCGCACTTCGGCTTGGAAGATAGCATCAGCGGAACACCGACCCAATCGGGTCAGGCTCTAAGCGCTGGTCTCCCGACATGTGTAGAAGTTACGTTATGGTTATGAACATATGTGAATGTAAGGGGACAGGAAGGAAAGATTAGGCGTGGTCCGTTTGTTAGAGTACCACAGCCATTTTGCCTGGTATTTGACCATGGAAAACTACCGATTGGAAAACATCTAAAATTCTCCTCCAGACAATGGCTGTATCCGATTCAACTATCTAGCTACAGTCAAACATTCTTTCAAGGAAATGGCTCGTGTCGAAATCCGCTTTGATTTTAATCATAGTGAACGTTACCTGTAGTTCATGTGTAGAATGTTAGCTGCTAATCAAATGAGAAGCAATTAAAACATATCACAAATCTGCTGCGAGAAGTCAGGACCAAGAGAGAACGGACGATGAACGGAAAACAACCGATCACAACAACTAGAATTCTCCTCCAAATAGCGGCTGAATCCGGCTTCGCCACCTAGCTAATGTCAAAAATCCTCTGGCGAGCAAATTGTTAGGAATGGTCTGTCTCGTCACGTCGAAACCGGCTTTTTAATTTTCTTTTAACGATAGTTAAGCTTGTATGTGGTTCCTATGTAAAATGTTAGCTGCAATTTAAATCGGAAATACCTTGAAACATATCACTTGCATGCTGCGAGATGTAGTGTGTGTGTGAGTGAGTGAGTGAGTGAGTGAGTGAGTGAGTAAGTGAGTGAGTGAGTGAGTGAGTGAGTGAGTGTGTGTGAGAGAGAGAGAGAGGGGGGGAGGCAGACGAGGTAGGCCGAAGAGAGTGGAAGCCGTCGCGAGGCGGCGCGGCGCGGCGGCGGGGACTCAAGGGCGACGTGCACACAAGGAAATTGCGCCCTCGAAGCAAAGGGGCTGTCAAAGGGAGCAGCTCCTCGATGTTAATTAATGTCAAGGTGCAAGTCAAAGCGGCCAGGCCGGCTCTTGAGCAACAAGCAACGCCACCTTCTCGCGAAAAACAAGCGATTCATGCTCCTTGGCACATTCGTGACGACGCGACAGGTCTCTTCGAATCGGAGTGCTATGCCAATGCACTCTCATTCATTGGCAACGGGCAAGAAGAAACGAACTATTTTCGGTTGGAAACGTATGGCAGAAATATGATAAAAGAAAATCTTCACAGCATACAAAAATCGAACGGTGTACAATTAATTTTCAAAATGTTATTTCAATTGCTCTACTTCTTTTTCTGAAATTGAGGTAATTATTTCACCAAAATGGTATCAAAATTACCTCCAAGACAAAATTAAAATACAGTATCAAGTGGAGGGCCGGAGAGCATTCGCAGTGATTTTTCATGTCCTTGTCGAATTGAACTGCCGAATTTCTCCAGAGGCAAAGCACTGTTCATCACGAAAATGCGTAAAACCAAAGTATACCAGTAAATAGCGGCCGTTTGAGGTGAAAATTGGCCTTTCCAGCGACGTTAATTCATTAGACGAGGTCAATCAAAGGCTTTGATACTTTTGAAACCTATCCATATATTTTCCTTTGAACTGCGATCAGACGGCTGGGGGAAGGGAGGACGAAACAGACGGAAGCCCGGGCATAAAAGTACATATTGGTAAATTAATTAAATCCACGGACAGTCGGCCAATTTCGTCTTATCGCGGAAATCAGTCACGGGATGAGGGAGCGACTTCCACGTCCAATACAATCAGCAGCGCATAATTACAGCAAACGCCCGCAGCAGCCACTACATTACGACGCCGTTCCGAATCAACTACGGCGTTACAAGTACGCGTGCAACCCTCGCGCGCGCGCTGATCGTTAGCCGCAACCCGACACGACTTGCCGCCACCCACCCACCCCCTGCTCCCCGGGCGATCCCGCGCCTCACGATGATTTACGCATCCTAACGAGAATCCAACGCGCGCGCCCGAGTCGCGTCCGCGGCGCCCGCTTTATGACCGCCACGCGCCCAGCGGCTCTTCCGGGCGGCGCGGCGCCAGCGACGAAGCGCACGGCGACGGCCACGCTCGCGCCGCGACGCACGGTGGCTTCCGAAATCTCTCGTGATGAGACACTTGCTGCACAACGAAACTTGAGTTCTTACTTAAATGTGCCTCAGAAAACTCAATAATAATAATAATAATAATAATAATAATAATAATAATAATAATAATAATAACAACGGGATTTTGAGAAAAAATCGTGTCTACTTGTGGATGTTGCTGTGCCTTGCGATCAAAATGTCGTAACCAAGGAGGCAGAGAAACGTCTTAAATACAAGAGTTTGGAAATTGAGATCAGCCGAATGTGGGGCGTAAAAGCACAGGTTGTACCGATAGTTATCGGAGCTCTGGGATGAACTTGTCTAAACTCCCAGGTCATTCAAAAGACTGGGAAGTGCAAGAAATCACTTTATTTGGAACAGCCCACATTTTGCGCAAAGTATTGTAGAGGCACCAACAGTCCCTAGATCTGCTCCTTAGGTAGCTGGTTGCAACTGGAGTAGATTTTATATTCAGCCGACACATAACATCCTTAGTCGTGATTTAGAGGAATAATAATAATAATAACAATAATAATAATAATAATCTATGCGTATCGGCCATTTACGACCACGCTACACGTTATCTTCCGAGACCCAGTAATATTTATCCCTGAGACATTAACGGGTGTCATTATGGGGATCAACTTTCCGGATGTACAGTATCCCTTGGTAAGACAAGGTTGTTACGCTTTGCATTATGAATTATATGGTGATAGGATGATGATGATGATGATGATGACGACGGGTGAAGATGACACAAATCACAAAGATAACTATGCCTACTCAGGACTTGAACCTGCAGCCTCCTCGGCGCAGACCACGGCTACCGCAACCGCAACCAGCTAGGCCACGGGCGCCGACTTTTATTATTATCATCGTCCATCAACAGTATTATTATTATTATTATTATTATTATTATTACTATTACTATTATTATTACTATTATTATTACTATTATTATTATTATTACCAGTAACGCAAAAAGAAAACAAGTGCACTGAATTTGTATTCATTTGATAACATATGCGTACTCACTTCTATGTATAGAGAGATTAAGAAGGGACCGCGTTGGCAGCTTCTGCTGAGCTACTGCTGGCAATACAACTGCAAGTTACGTCCACGTACTTATTTTGTCAATGCGTTCGTTTACAGTTAGCTCATTTGTAAATGGCTTCTTCATTATTTTTGGCAAAGACATAGCCCAGAATGACGTTCATTTGTTCTCCAACCTGTCATTACTGTGAATACTCTCCAAAAATAGCTGTTACACACTCTAATGTGCTTAAAAGTTATTCAGTGCATTTTCCTAAGTATTCAAAACGCCATTGCTTGAACTTATTTCCAAGAAAACGCCGGGAGGAAGTATCAACGGTGAGTGTTCAACCTAGGAACAAGAAGGCAATTTCACCAGTAACGAACCGTTGCGTTTTCCCTGTAGTTGCTTCTAATCTACACCGGTCTGAACGACCCTGCTGCCCTGCCTCGTACTTCGGTCACAGCACAGAACGTGATTGTACGTAGTCTGATACGACCGCTCGAGGCCAACCGTCGGCTCTTTCTGGGCGGTTATCAAACGCCGCGAGGGGGAGAGGGGCGAAGTGGGAGAGGGAACCTGCCTGAACGCACGCCCGCTCATACACACATGCACGCACACACACACACATAGCAACGCAGAAAACAGGCCGCGGCGAGGACGCAGGCGGAAGAAAAAATATTGACAAGGCAAGGAGTTCACGCCTTGCGCCACCAAGCCCGCCCCCGCCCCCGCCGCCGCCGCCGCGCCTGCGCCGCTACGCAAGCCAAATGCCTTTGCCCTGCTGCTGCTGCTGCTGACGCCGTTAAAAAGCGTCGTCTTTCTCGTCGTCATCATCATCACTTGACTGCTTGAGATTCCGGGCGCGTCCACTGCTAAGGTCATTAGTCCCGAAGTGTAGTGCATGTTTTTCCTCCGCAGATGGCAGTGATTTTCCCCTGCTGGATGGCGAGATCAGGTACCGATCATCGGCTAGCGGGTTTTTCCTCAACCAGGTATTTCCCACTAGCGGAGGCACCGCTCCAATCGAGACAAGCTCTAAGCTGTCAGACCGCTCTCCGGGCATGTGTGGTAATAATACATAATAGTACATGATAGTGCGTTTATAAGGAAGAGATGAGGATAGGACAAGGAAGAGGAAGTAAGAGCGCGCGGCATTCGCCTGGTGTTGATCGGAGAACTACTACCGATCGGAACTACTACCACGGAAAACTACCGATCAGAGCAGCCGGCCGCTAGAATTCTCCTCCAGACAGAGACTCATTTCGACCTCGCTGACAAGCTAGTGTCGAAAATCGTGCCACCGCGGGGACTCGAACCTAGGACCTCCCGGACAGAGGCACTGCAGAGACATCAGTTGACGCCCTCAGGCACATCTCCCGGTGTCACCGTCATCTTCGTGGGGAAGTTGCAAGTGCGTTTCCGCCCGGTGCAAACCACTTTACAGCCTCTGCCGAAGACGCCCCTTACAGGGTTACGACGCCAGCGCTGCCGCCGCCGCTTTCATCCCCGGGCGTTTTCTCGCGCGCAAAACCCGCCCCCGCGCTGATCTCTCCGCCCTACCGTAAAGAGAGAGACAGAGAGAGGAGGGGGAGAGGAGGCTACGACCATCGCCGGCGGTTGCGACAACCTTTTTGGGGGGAGAGGTATAGGCAGCGCGAATGCAGAGAGAAAGCTTTGTGGGGGGAAATTTACAGCACGTCTTATTTTCTTAGTGTGGACGAAAGCGTGCAAAACAAATACACACACACACACACACACACACACACACACACACACACACACACCACGCTACCATTCAAATATCTACGAATTTTGATTATAAAGTGAATTGAAAAATTGCTTGTAAAATAATATCTACCACTTTCAAAATTAACAAAATAGGTGAAATAAATAATTCACCTTCATAGAACAATTTGAACTACAGTGGACCCATGATATCTGAAATCCTTTTAGAAAAATCATTTCTAATAATTGAATATTTGAATTTATGAGGAATTTACGAAATATTGGACATCAGATTCCTCAGAAAGGATAGTGAATGAAACTTACTCGGGATACTGAGAATTGGGGTTTTCAGTATTCGAGATCACACTGCACTGCTTTGTGCTCATTCTGTGTCTAGAAATTTAGAGTTTTGGGCCCGGGCCCATTACACCCATTAATTATAAATCTGGCACGAGCCCACGCGGGTGCGGCAATCTTTTTGAAGGCTTTGACGACGCAAAAGCCGGAGGCCTTGAGCAGGTCGTAAAGATCACATAATGAGCAAAACTGCGAGAAGATCGATAAGCATGGGTGCCATCGACATGTGGCACACAAACCCGCTACTCTCTGAAAAGCTAGTTGCATTATTCTACATACATCTACTGCATTCTGCGTACTGGATTCTCATTCCATTGCATTTTAACAGTAGGTAGCATACTGTCCTTTTGTTTGTCATACTGTCACTTTGTTGAGATACTCAACAAAGGACCTGGGGCACATATCGTGCGAGTTCAAATCTTAATTTCATCACGACGTACAATAAGATAAAGTACTCTTTGAAATCGAAGATTCCAATATTCAGTGAACTACAATTTAATTAAATATTATACCGTGATCACATACTTCTCCACACAAAAGTAAATATATTCCAACGATTCTCTTATTGGAAAAAAACTGCCGAATGAAAAACTACCGCACATGTCACGTTGTGAAGCATCAAGCAAAATTAGAGAAAACAAAGAATTCAATAGGATCCCAAGGTCCACTTCGTATGTTAAAATAATTGACTTGAGAATCAATATTTTGTTTGGAAGGATGCCCGGTCCAGGAATCTTCGGATCGCCGGAAATATTAATCTCCATGCCTCGCTAGAAATAGATTGGAACTACCAAGAATCGCCAGTGTTCTAGTGTTCATCTTTACACCACTCAGGGTAAAGAAGACGTCACATATCAACACTCGGCGACGCAACAAAAAGCAGCAAGTGCCGCCCGACGCTTTGACGCCCCACCCGCTGGAGACCGGCCGGCGGGCGGGCGGGGCGGTAAGAAGCCAGGGTGAAAGGCCGGCTGTTTCCGCTGACTCACTTCCTTATGAACGAAACCTACTCTGCTGGAACCATTAGGAGGGCTATTTCGGTCGCACTAAGCGGCCTAGAGGGATTAGAGCCCGGGGGTATTTGCAAGAGCATTTGGCCACGTGCACGGAGGACGGACAGACGGATGCGCAAAGCACGGCACGGGCCTTGGGCGGGGCGAGGCCCGGCGGACCGCCCGCACATTAGCAGCGGCCGGCGGAGAAGCTGTTCTGAAAGTTTTCTCTGCCGCTGCCTGTTCCCGGGCCGAGCAGCCGCTCAATACTGCGAGATTGGAAATGCATTTTGCAAAGGGCAACTTCTTTCCGCGGCAGTTGTTGTTTACACCGGCAAACTCTGAAGCGAAGACTTCTACAATTCTCAGGTCGGACAATAAAAAATACAGAGTAAAGCAGTCAAGAGGAATCGGTAGTTCTATATCTCTATTCTTTAATGAAATTTTGTAGATGAGGAATGCTGGGGAAGCAAAAGAAGTAATCGAATTTTCTACGTTTCTTCCTGAAGTTTTTCCCGAATCAATTTGAATGAGTGACTAGTACTAGAAAACTTTCTGTTTACAAAAAAATCATCGAGTCTGGCAACGTTAGACATCGTCAATCTCTGAAGAAAAGTTTTCCTCCCGATTCACGAACATTTCGGATAAGCTTTAACTTTGTCTCAAAGACAATTTGAAATACTAAGAAAATAATTAACAGCATGAAATTAACGGTACTGTTAACTACATCCCGATCTGACGCATCTACTGCAATCACAAATGGAGTACGAAAAACGTACGTTACAAAACATCAAACATGCTTCGTACAGGTGTTCATTATTCCCCCAGTAGAGATTCAGTCTGCAGAATCCGCAATACGATTTCAGTGTATCCGCCGAGTTTCACTCCAGCACATTTAAGCGAAGCTCAAGTCACTTTGACTCAGAAGTCGGGATAAACAGAAGGCAACTACGGTGGCTGCGGCGCCGCTGCCGCCGCATCAAGGCAAAGCAAATGAATGACGGCATCCGTGCCGGCGCGCCGCGAGGGATGAACAATGTTGCACAGTGTGTGTGTGTATATGTGTGCGCGCGACTGTGAGAATGGAGAGAAGGCTTCTCGGTACATGTTGCGTCAGCACTGCCTCTTGTTCGGAAGGCCGCTGGCGAGTGCGCAAAACAGACTGTATTTTTGTGGAAAAAAAATTACGAACAAGAATGAACGCAGACGAACAAAAGCGATACACTCGTAATAAGTCACCGACGCGGGAGGATTGGCGCGTGGTCTCGTTGGAAGGCGCGGGGACGCCGCCAGATAGGCAAATAACATGGTGGGTGGGCGGGCGGGCGGGATTCTGAGCGCTGGCAGGCGGAGACGTTGGCGACGGGCAGCCGCGGCCATGCGACAGCGCCGTATGTGGAAGCGGCCATTAAGCGCACGCGCTGCGCAAGCAACGCGCAACGCGTCGCCCGTTGCGAAGTGCGTGCGCGCGCGACACAAGCGACACGACCTCGCAATGCCCGAGCGCGACTGGGTTGGGAGGACAGAAATGGAAGCACAGGCGACTTTCCGAAGCTATAAAACATCAGAATACTTTTACGTCGGCTCGTAAGTGACGTATACGCTCACGAGTCTTTGTAGTCCCACTTAATGACAGTCCCGAGGCGTTTCAGATTAGTCTTAACTCTAATGTACTTTGACGTTTTTATAGAATCATTCATTTACACCAACACATTCACTTCAGGAATAGATACAGTCACTAAATCAAGTTTATACATGTCGAATTTAGTAACGAAAGTACTTTCTGAATCTGATTCAGTGAAATTGTCACAGATTCAATCAGTGAGAGCCGAAGGCACTGATATCTTCAGTCGAAATGGGTAGTTTTGCTGACAATCAGCGAATATGCGAACCTTTTTCACAATGACCGCCAGCATTTCACTGGTCGTCAGTGGCAAAAGTGCCTCGCCACCACCGCTCAGTGATCGTTCAGTCGTCACATTCAATTAGTGTCACGGATTTCACTGATTCAAACAGTGAAGTTTCACTGATACAAAAAGTGGACACAATTTTCACCGATTTGATCAGCTCAATTCACTGATTGTCAGTGGCAGGATTATAACTGACACCATCAGTGAATAGTCACTGTCAATCAGTAGTTTTTCACTGATTCAGACAGAGAGAGTATCGTTTGAGAAAGACAGCATGCACTGTGAATTGGAGGGTGTTTCCGTCGAATATTGGAAGGATAGCAAGAACGATCGGCACGAGGCGACGATGCGGCGAATCCGTGAGCGCGGAACGTATCGACGGCGATCTACTAATAGCAGTGACGCCGCCGCCGTCACCACCACCAGCGTCCGTCAGCGTTTAGCAACCTTGTACTGTTAGTGGACAAGGAGCCGCGAGGGATTGCAGCTGCTTCCCTGGGGTTTCTTGGGCGGGCTGCCTCGCTTTGTGCGGACCACTGCCAAACAGATCATTTACACTCCTTCCGCAAAATTTTTGCTCGGCGTCGAGAAACACCAACGAAACACAACGCGACAGATTGTGGGCGCTTGCTTCGTGTCAGAAGCTTCGGGGACCAAGAAGTCCGAAATTTGTGAACAGGACGTGATGGATGTTCTACACTAGTTGGGTCAAACTTGTTTCGATTCCTCTGCGCGTTTCTTCTGAGTAGCACGGTTCCGTAGTATTTGTCGAAGAGTTGTTGGACACATATGTTTGAAAGGGGGGGGGGAGAACCCTTGAATAATATGTTCTGTTTTAAATTGCAACAGATAAAATTATAAACGTAAACAAAAATAATATTACTGACCTGTCTACAATAAACATAGAATTGAATAAACAAACCCACTGATGTTACCTAGCTTTTCTGTATTCTTAAAGTATGAGAATAGAGAATATAATGACTACACGAAGTGCCAAATTTACATAACACACAAAGACTGTCAGAATTTCCTTGGGGCGACGTTTGTCGTTGCGCAGGACGAGTTCATTACGATGCGGGTGGCAACGCCTTGCGGGCGAAAGGGTAAACGGTCCTCCGAATTTGTAGTTAGCCGCCCGGGATTCAAGGGCCGCGGTCTACGCCAAGAACAAAAGGTCGCTCACATTGGCACGAAAGCGGTCTACGAGATGTGCGTCAACGAAACTCACAAACGCCGCCAATTACAAAAGGACGCTAGGATTAGGTCCCACAATGCCAATGAACTTTGCTTTTTTGGCTGAAAAGAATAAGCGAATTTCAGTCTGATGTCTGCGAAGTTTGAAAACTGGGTCTGCAGGAAGGGCTAAGTCACAAAGAGGAACTTTAAATAGGCTGTAGGATTATTAGAAAAATATGAGAATGAAGATGAACTTCGAAAAAAGACGAAATATCACACGCATTTTCATTTTATAATGACACTTCCATTAAAAGCAAGTGCGTTATAGTGTTATTTCAATAACTCAACTTGGAAAATCTCTGTTTGAATCGTCTCTGCTCTTTACCCTGAAGCATTTGCACAGATTAGAACAGGAAGAAAGAATTCCTTGACTCAAAAAGCCACATTCGCAAGACAAATTCCGGAAATCCCCACATCCGTGCTATAAACGATGCACCACAACACGAGTCATTCATTTCCCGTAATGCATGATAACGTAATACAAGCCAGGATGTTAGGATGTCCGTATCCTGCGGATACAGAGCAGTTCGTTGAAGAAAGAAGCATCCAGAACAAAGAACGTACTCTTAAATATGAGAGAACGCGTCGACTAGCAGCGTACCGAAAAAAGACCCAAGACACCTTTAGCCCAAAATAAATTACATCGAAACAAGGCGCAAAGTTGGCTGAGAAAAACAGCGATAGACGAACTTACAATGAAGGGCGCCACAGTACCTCATTAACTTTCACCAATTATCAGGTGCACGACACGCCCATAATGAGTGCTCTTCGGACGTGCAACCTGATGAGCTCCGCAGCTAGTAAATGCCAGAGTGCACAAACTGTCGCGCGTAAACCGCTGCCTCGCTCTCTCTCGCTGACGAGTAAAATACTGTCATACATTATCGCGACCAATTAACGTGCGTTTTGATTATACACGCAAAGGAAGTCAACGTGGCAATTTTAAGCCATCAACTGATAATTAGATTCTGAAAACAAAACTCGGAAAACACATCGTAATTTGATCTTCAATACACCGAGCATGTTTGGGCTCATAAATTACGGCTTTCGTGATACGTTCGAGGGGCAAAATCAAGATAGAATGACGTTGCTGCGAAATAACAGAAGGATGCATCAAGTAATAATTATAAACAACTTGAAGTACACAAAACTGGAGAGCTAGACAATATTATTGAAGTGATAGCAAAGGAGAATTGATTGAATGAAAGAAGAATCTTTATCCCGGCCACGTCGCAAGCGGGAGCACAATGTCATACAATTCATAACAAATCTTGTATTATTCTGTATTACACTGTCTAAAGAAACATTCTCTTGTTTCGAACATATATTTGAATGTCGTGATTTGAAGGATAAATAAAAAGGACAGGACGGGTCGAGAAGGAAATATCCACAACAAAATTTAAAGTTAGTACACGTAAAACAAAACACAAAGATTTACGTAGCACGAATTAACACACACCAGCATCAAATGATCGAGTTTTCAATCACACACACACACAAAACTACTACCATGACACTTTCCGTGTGGTGGACTACATCGCTCAGTGTCCCTTGTACCGACTCGCCTCATGATCGATACACGCCGGGCTAAGTACCCGCGGCGGCTGGCAGCTCCATCGGTCGGCCGTGGCGCCGCGGGGGGGCAGGTTAGGAGAGCTCAGCTGCCCGGGAGCGGCGCGGGAGGGGAAGGGGGAGGGGGAGGCAGGCCGCGCGGCCCTGCACCGCTGCGGCTTGTTTGTTTGCGTTCGCGCGCGACCCGCCGCTCCGCGCCGCGCCGGCCAGCCGGTGGCCGCCACCGCCTCCGCCTCCAGCCTCCCGCCTCGGGCGCTGGCCGCCGCGCCGCCTCCGCCGCCCCCGGCCAGCTGGGCCCTATTTTAATCACGCTCCGCGGCCACCCCTCCCGCCCGCCCGCGCGGACGCTCGCCTGCTGGTCGGTCGGGCCAATGCACGTGACACGGCGACAGGTCGCGGACTCTTGACACGGCCGACGGCGATCTGCCGCCGCAGGCCCCAGATAAACAACAGGACAAATTTTTTAGACGCAGCAGCAGCAGCAGCAGCGTCAGTTTAATCGGCTTCGTACGTTCATTGGCTCCATGGCGAGATACGGCGCCGACCTACCGTCGACTAGCGGGGTTTCCCCAACCAGGTATCTCCCACCAGCGGGGGCACCGCCCCAGCCGGGACAAGCTCTAAGCCCCCGACTGGTCTCTCCCGGCATGTGTGGTAGTGTAGTGCATCGGCTCTTGCTTGATCGAACGTTTGATAGAGGAACGATAACCACCTGTTATAAAGGAAAATTACACTTCTGCTTTGATGAACATTGAGCGGCTGTTCGTCGAAAACCACAAATATCGTCATAGTTTCTTACATTTCATTTCGTCACTAAAATAACACTAGTATGTTTTTATAATAGAAATACATTGTTTTGTTTATGCTAGTGTTGAAATGTGTGTTTATTCTTCCTTGAAGAATAGCGAAATTTTTCAGGCAAATATTTGTGGTTCAGTTCATTATTTATGTAAATGAAATGTTTATAATTTAAGTTACATTTACTTATTTCACACAGTGAAAATTTCCAAAAGTAATATTCACATCATGAGATTCAATTTTACTTACAATATTTACACAAGAATGGGCAAAAATACACGACCGGAATGAAAACTGTGCTGCACATAATCGACTCTAAAAATACACCCATTCTGAGTAAGCTCGTTCGAAGCGTAGCCATCCGCAGAATAACAATATTTAGTACTATCCCTCGGGCATCTGATTAGCAATAAATTCTCCTGCAAGCTTTTCAAATGGCTGTGTTCTCGACGTCCAAAGCGCAGAGCGTCACTCTATGTTCTATTGCGGAACTACAGGTGGAAAGTGGTTGTGCAATCGCCCCACAATCCCGCGCGTCAGGTGGTTTCGCCCTTGGCTCCGTCGCCGCCGCCCAGGGACCACGCGCGCGCCACTTTTAGGCTTCCGGGGGCACGGCCGGTCCGAGAGGCGGGCTAAGTCTGTACGGGACATTAGGGGTGTATGTGTAAATGGGCCGGAGTAATATAAAAAGATCAAGCAAGTAGCTTTACGAACGTACACTTTTATACTCCACATTACATATTTATATCTTCCTCTTATCTGGTTCTAAATCGCTAGTTTTGTAATACTTTATCCTCTAGAATGAGAAGGGCTATTCATATTTATCAATTTACCATCATATATCAATTCTTCATCATCTTCTCTAGCGCTATAGCCCTTTGTGGGCCTCTGCTTCACGTACAACAGCATTCCAGCTTCTTCTAACTTCCGCCATCTTCTTCCAGTTTTTAACTTTCATGATATTGAGGTCTTTTAACACATCTTTCCATATTTTTGGGGGACAGCCTCTCCTCTGTTTTGAGAAGATGTTACCTTCTAATATCTTTTCAGGCATTCTTGATTGTTCCATTCTTTCTATACATCCTAACCATCTAATCCTTTGTGCTTTGATAAATCTGACAATATCTTTTTCTTCCCATATTAAATTGATCTCATCTTTGCGTCTATATCTCCATATCTCTTGATCTTTGATAGGTTCATATATTTTCCATATTATTTAATTATATTATATTTTCCGTACATCAATATATTTTATATAATTTCCATATATCAATTAGTTTATATTTTTCTATGGATTTTGCACGCTGATAGAATTGTTAAGGCTGCACAGCCTAAATCCCGTTTCTGGACCCGGACCCGCTGCCAGAGACATTGCACGAGCCGCTTTTAGGCATCCGAGCAAGGCTCGGACTGAGCATTCAAAAAGAAGTAGGCCGCAGGTCACGACTGCACTCGCGATGGCGGTGGCAGTGGTGATGACGGTGGCGGTGGTGGCGGCGGCGGCGGCGGCAACCAATTCCACGCAGGGACATGAAAACAATGGCCGAGGGCCAACCGCCCCGTTCCTTCGGTGCCGGCCACCAGCTATGCTGCTGACAGCACCAGCTTCGCCAACTCCAACCTGCCACCATCACCATTGTCACTACCCTCATCAGAGCATTCTCTCGTAGAACAGCCTTCCATTGTCACAGGGTTTGTATTCGTTGGAGGAGCAGCGGAGCAGAAGACGGGAGGAAGTGGGGAGGAAGGGACGGACGTGGTGATGCAAGGAAAAAGTGAGAGGAAGGGTAGTGGGGGAGCAGAGAAGTCGAAAGAAAGGGTCGGAGGTAGGAGCAGGAAGAGGAAAGAAATGGAAAGGATGGGACGTTAAGTGTCAGGGAAGAATTGGAGGAGGAAGGGATTGGGGGAGAGGGAAGGAAAGAACGAAGGAAAGGGCAGAAGTAGGGAGGTAAAGACGATAAGGAGGAAAGAAAACAGACATATCGAAATTCTCAAACTTCGCTTACGTTCTGAAATATATCCTGCGACATAAATCGTTCCATTTCCAATTTTCGTATCCCATCCCCATTTGCGACTGATAACCGCGTTTGATAACTAAACGCCATGTCCGCACCGTCTCGTTAGCACTGCGTTCCGTGCACGGGCTCCGTCTTGGGCGAGCTCCTGGGTCGCAGCGCAAGAGTCATGTCTTCAAAGCGGGGACGTGCGTTACGTACTTTATGGGCGCTGCACACGCACAAGTTTTATTCCGGTCCGCGGCGAGCGCCCGCGCGCAGCCACGTGAGGCGAATCGGCTAATGGAGGCGCGCGCCGATGCTTTGTGCCCCAACGCGCACCGCTGCTGGACAAACGACCGGGCCTCCGCAGACAGCGACGCCCAAATGACAAATGATTTCGTACGTACAGGCTTCGGATGTAAATAAAGGATCGTCCTACGTCCTACATTAATCTTTGTAAACTGTTGAGCTGGCTTGTGAACCGAAGAATAACGATATCCAATTATCACCGAATTGCTGTTTAAGCAATGAAGATTAAAGAAATCGTAAGGATGCAAGTATATACAAAAATCCACATGTTTTAACGTATCATTTCTATGGTCCGATTAAAAGAAGATAGTGATTGACAGTTACGAATGGAAAGGAACAACGTTGGCAGGTTGCGTACCACTGAGCACGTGTTCCCGGGATACGAAAATAGACACTTGAAATAAATTTTTATAAAGGAAAACAAACCACATACATCACCAACTTATTTTAATCGGACCATAGCTATTTATACTTCAAGCATAGACAAAAATGTGATCTCACGTAAGGAAACTCTTAGAATCCTGATACACTGTGTCGGAAAATACATGTAAATTTTCAATGCAAGACCATTACAATGGACCCATAGTCTTACAATATAAATAGTTTACATTATCTTTAACTGCCAGTGTGCTTCAGCCTATGGAGCATTAAAAATATCAGAAGCGTGATTTCCTACTTGCACTCTTGACACCCGTCACAAGACCGTCGATAAAAGTTTGCAAGTCTGTCGAGCGAGCCCTGTCCTGGAATACAGCGTACACCGGCTGGTCACAATAGCTGTCCAGCCCCGCACACTGCACCCCACCCCGGCCCAAACAGAACGCGCTCCGTGTAGGCGTCTTTCTTTGTCCGCGGCACACAACATCCGCCACCCCACCCCGCCCCGCGCCGCGTTCAAAACAACACGTGCGAACGCACGGTAAGCGTATTTCCCGTAGCTGTTGACTCGTCCCGATGCAATGTATTCGGCACACTTCCAAATCTGAATGTGGAACGACCGCGTCGGAACATCTCGGAAACGAATCCAAAGCACCGTGGCGCCGCCACCGCCGATTCGGGAACATTCCCCTCTCGTGAAAATCGCCGAATCCAAGCTTACAAGGGAAGCAGTGAAGAGCGTGGGCCCATCACAAGGCAATAAAAGCAATTAAGTTATCTGAAATTGCGTAACATCAAAGTAAAGCGAATCACAAGTAGCTGAAACCTCCGAGAAAAGGAACACATCCAGTTTTTGAGGGGAGTTATTGGAACTGGGAACTGCGCCATTGACCACATACAGTATAGGAAATAAAGAGAAAAATAATCTAGGAAAAACGAACTTCATATAATTTATTTCACTTTAGTCTACATGTAATAATATAACTGAACTTAATGGGATGTTGCATTGAAGATTTGAGACTGTGGCAAAAGAATGACATCGATGTTAAGCATTCGATTTCTATTAGGAGGAAAAATTCGCGCATATCCTCGTTTCCCAACGAATCATCAGTCTGTAATAACACAAAAACAAATCACGCTTCCGCCTAGAAACACCGACTACAATCACAAGAAAACGTAATTCAATTTCGTCACGCAGACAAGTAGCGACGCGACCCATGACACAATAAACCCAACGCACATCCGCGTAGCGCCAGAGAGAAAACACGCCGAAAAAAAACCGCAAACGGACCTGCCGGGGCCACTCCGCTCTCCACTCCCTTCCCACCGGCAGCGCACGGGCTCCGCGAGGGAAATTCGCAAACCGCGACGAGGCGGCTAGCGCCTCTGGCGGTGGGTTCTGCAATCGCACGCATAGCCGCCGCCGCCGCCGCCGCCGCCGCCGCGCCCCGCCTCCCGCTCGAGTTCCTTTATACCACGCCCCGCCCACACCGCGCCCGCGCCCGCGCCCCCGCCCCCGCCTCCACAGACGATTTCTCCTGCGCGCCCGTGGAAAGCGCGGGGGCCGCAACGCCGCCGCCACCGCGTTTCTTTTCCACTAACGCCCATCCGTCCGTCTGCCAGCCAGCTAGGGATGGCAAAATATCACTTTTTTTTTATTTTAAACATCGATATTTTTGGCCAGACACATTCATATTATTACAACGATGTTTCAGATCGATATATTTTTTTCAGAAACATCTATGTTTTCTCATGATATAAATACAATTTCTAGTAATAACTATAAGATTTGTAGATTACTCCCAATCAACAGCCATTGACAACTATCGCTGCTGTCGACCCCAGGCGGCACGAAACTGCTTGCTATTCGCAACCTTTCTCTAGTGTTTTTACCTTTTTGATTATTTTGTGCGTGGTAATATCGTTAAACTGCAATTTGAACCTTGACTACATAGAACATTGATAAGAAAATTAAGATTACGGTCAAATTTGAGGCAGAATATATTTCGAACTAATATTAACGAGATATGTATAACATTAAAACTAGGACATATTACTTCGAAATGTTTCATCATAACATCAATGATTTTGAAAGATCATGATTTTGATGAATCACGAACATCATGATCATCAATGATTTTGATGTCGAAATTTTCATCGACATATAAAAACTTCGTGCGATTTATCTAAGTAACGATATTTTTCTAAAATGTGCCATCACTACAGCCAGCCCGACTGCACGGAACCGTCCCAGCTACCAAACACACAAGCGGGGGCGCACCTGCTGGCGGGGTCGGCGGGGGCGGTGCCGCGCCAGACGATTCGGACTTCCGAGAGTACACAAGAAGTTGCCAATTCCTCTCCAGCGGGGGGCCCCCTGCAGTCCCCTAAAAGGCGCCTTTTTGTCCATCACTCTCGTCGGGGAGGGTGGGGGGAGACAGCATAAAAGAAGTGCGGCGCCCATCTGAAAGGCAACGCCCCCGCGCGGGTGCGACGCTCAGGTAGATGCGAGCGGGCGCGCGGGTGGAGGGGACGCGCCGCCGCCGCCGCCGCCGCGGGGGCCCGCTCCCACAAAAGCGAGAACTCGATGCGACGCGCAGGGCCGCGGCTCGGCTTGGCTCGGCGCGCCGGCGACTCGAGCCGTGAGGGCGGGACGCGGCGGGGTGACGCTGGCGGGGCGACGTGGTGCGGAGGGGGCGGGGCCAGGGCGGACGGCTGGCCGGACGGGACGGGGGGCGGGACGGGACGAAACGGGACGCTACGAGCGCGGCGCGCGCGCGCGGTCGCTCGGGAACAAAGCAACAGGTAAAGCGCCACCCCGCACCCGCCCACCGCCCGCTGCTGCTGCTGCCGCCGCCGCCGCCGGCTGCAGCGGCGACAGCGGGGTCGAGCAGGCGAGTGCGGGGGCGGAGGTGGGGCGGCCGAGACGCAACGGCGCCGGAGAGGGGAGGCGGGGGCGGAGGGCGTTCCAGCCCGCAGCAGACGACGAGAAGCCGCAGGGGAAGGAAGGAGGGCGCGGCGAGGCGAAGCGCAGCGCGCGGCGCGACCCGGGAGGCTGTTGCTATGGCGGCGGAGGTGCCAGGACGACGCACAGCGAGAGAGTGAAACGGCGGGGGAGGGGCCGCAATATACAGCAGAGAGCGCAGCATTGCTATCAGTACTAGTAGCAGGTATTCGAGTCGCAAAAAAAAAAGGACCCAGACAAAAAAAAGGGAGACCTCTTGCGGCAAGGGACGACAGAAAGAGACTTAACAAAAAATAATTTAGCGAGTTTCGAACGATGACGACAAACGAAACATGTCACGGGGATCGACAGGCGGGAGGTGGACGCCTGCGCGACGCGGGGGCAAACAACGAAAGGACGGGAATAGTCGAGGGGGAGCTGGGACGAGCCCTCGCCGGAGGAGCGGGCGCGCTGCGGGGGTGGCGGCGGCTGCGAGGGCGTAGAGGTCGACGGAGGACGTCGCGCCGCGAGGGAGGGGAAGGGAGCGGGTCGGCGCGGCCCCGCCGCCCCCGGCGACCGCCACCGGCTGCTCGCGCGACGGAAGAAATCCCTCCCCAAGCCCCACCCCGTCCCGCATTGCCACATCTCCCGGTGACCTCCACGACCTCCGCACCCCCCCGCCCGCCTCACCTCCGTCACCCTCTCCGCCGTGCGCCTGCGTGTTACGCGTCGCGCGGTCCGCCCTCCCCCCCCGCCCAACAAAGCCGGCCGGAACGCGCGCGCAGTTCAAGTTTATTCGCGGTAATAACATTATACCCAGAGCAAACTTGCTCTCGCCGCCTGTTTTGTTTGCAAATTGCACGGCACACTGGCGGGACGCGGGGAACAAAAGCGACAGAATTTGAAAATGCCCCGAGATGCATTAGAGAAGTGGGCGGGAGGTGGGAGGACGGGCGGGGGCGGGGGCGAACGCATTTTACCGAAATTCTCGGGTGAAAACGCTGTTCGCTATTCCCTGTTAATTCACGTTTACTTTCGCGCGGTTATTTCGTACTTGTTAACACGCGCCCCTGCGAACGCAAACACGCCTACATCACGGCGCCGCTGTTATTGTTGATTTCAGCGTCCGCCCACTGGCCCGTTTCCAGCGCGGCGGCCGATGGGCGGGCGATTTCCCGGAGCGCGCAGCTGCAAAGGGAAGGAATGCTTTTGAAGGCGCGGGGGCGACGTCTCGAGCGGCGAACCTCGACCAGCGTTGGTGATGCTACACCAAAATTCCTCAAGCACTTCACTGTCGGGGACTAGGGCGTTCGTACCTTGCATTCGCGGAATAGAATGGCATACCTGAAATGCCTAAGACCATGCAGAAAGTAAGAAATCCAAACGAGTTGTTGTTACATGAAGCTGAGGAACATTCCAGTATCATTCGTCCGAATTTTCCTTTTGAATTATCTTCGAGTATATTTCCAATTAGTGAGCACGCAGAAACTGAAAGAAAACTATGCAGCCTTCAGCAGTGTTTGAGGTGCACTCGGGAAAAATCCAAAATCAATGAAACAGTTTCGATCTTGATGGAAGAATGCTAATTTTTGATTGTCCGCCTAATTTCATACTACGTGATCCGATTGAATTATTTCACAAGGGGCGCCACTGCTTATGACACAGCTGACGTCATGTGTCAAGGAAGGAAGAAGCATCAGTAACCACGTTTTTACATGCACCGTTTCGGAACAATTCTTTTATATTCCAGGGCTGCACTTTCCAGGCCCCCGACAACAGACCCCCGACAACAGACCACTAGTAAAATGTTTCTGAAAATACGTTAAATTCTTGTTTTTAATTATTTATTGCACTTTCACATACGAATATTTTTGACAGGAATACTAAAATTCTCCATAATACAAAGCGATTCTACCAGCTACAGGGAGAATTATGGGACATTATTCAGAATTCCCGCATATCATTTGTTTACCATGATTTTGACGAACTAATTAAAACTTGTATGCAAGTAATTTGCACTCGAGGACTCAATTTCACTTTTTGTGGAACAGTAGCTGCAATGGCGGATTCAGGGGAGAGGGCTGTTGGTTAATATTCTCCAACAACCAACATTTGTTTGCAATTATAATCTAATTATTTGAAGTATTTTCTACTTATAATGAAATCCAGACGCTAAGGAATATTTCATTTATGATTATTTTTTTAATTTCAAGCGAATAAAAATGTTCATAAATATTTTAGGAATATGCAAACTGTTATTAGTGTCCCCTAAAATCCTTTTTTCAATCCGTCCCGGAGAAGCTTAGCATCAAAATCGACTTTGCCAACCTTTCCCCCAACTTTATTTGGCTTCCCGCATGTATCGTTTCCAGGAGCTTTGTGAACATTCATTACCGACTAATGGGTGCACTTCACTCCATACTGCAAAGTATCTGTAGTAGCTCGAACCAATTTTACTACTTCGCAGCGCGCTTGGAGCCAGCGCCTTTCTTTGTCCAGAGCGGTGCGGAGCTGCACTGCAACGGGCGCGCCTTCGACAGCACCACACGCGCTGCACGCCTGGTGGGGTGGGGCGGGAAAGCGGAGGCGGGCGCGCGCGGGAGGAGAAGAGGGCGTTCAAAAATAAACTTTCCATTTTCCGTTCGCTTCCCTTCTCCCCTGCCTCTCCCGGCGCGACCACCTTCAACAGACCCCTCCCGCCGCGACCGTCCCGGCACGACTACCGGCTCCAGCGCCCCCCTCTCCGCCCACCGCCCTGGTGAGCGAGATTGGGGCGTTCGCGACTGCTCCTCTGCCTTGGGGGACCTCCGCTCGCCGCTGGTCGGAAGTCGCCGGCGTTGGATGGGAACAAGGAAGGAGGTGTGTGACGAGAAGTAATTTCGTGGGTAAATGTAAGCAGTTGTCTATCGTTAAAAGAAATTTGAATCCGAAAACAGGGCAGCAGAGCCAGCACGATGGGCTGATAAAATGGCAAGACGAACTAACGGGAGACCTACTAGCTACGCGAATAAAACGACAGGACGAATAGGAGAATGGGATAGCGATGTAATAGACGAGAAAGAGAGAGGGGGGATGAGGGAAGGAGAGGAGGATAAGGAAAAGAGAGAGAGAAGGTAAGGGTGGGAGGAAGAGAGAGGGTAAGGGAGGAAGAGAGAGGGTAAGGGAGGGAGGGAGAAAGAGAGGGTAAGCGAGGAAGGTAGAAAAAGGGAGGGAGGGAGAGAGAGAGGATAAGGGAGACAGATGATAAGGGTGGGAGGAAGAGGGGAGAGAGGGGATAAGGGAGGGAGGGACAGAGAGAGGATAAGGGAGACAGAGACGATAAGGGGCGAGGAAGAGGGGAGAGAGAGGACGACGGAGGAAGGAAGAGAGAGAGAGACTGGCGGCAGCGGCGGTGCGGGCAGCGGTAGCTGCGACGGCGGGGGCGGGGGTAGAGGGGAGGGCGCTGAAGCGGATCCCGGGATCTCGTTTCGAGGCCCGCCCGCCCGCCCGCCCGCGCGAGGGGTTGCCAGCCCGGCCCGGCCCGACGCATGAAGGCCGCGGGCCGAACCGAGCCTCCCGGCAGGTGCAGGAGACCGTGCGGCGATTGCAGCTCGCAGCTTTTGTGCCAGCCTGCCTGCCTGCGTCCAGACATGCTCCAGCACATTTCGTGCGATTCGCAACAATGCTGTCAGGGTCCAGTTTCGGGGGACAGGTGTAGACCCGCGTGGGAAAAAGTCCCCGGTGGAGACAGGCAGCTGAATCATTCCATCATTGTGTAATTCGATCGTAGCCATTCGTGTTTTTCGCGAATTTGTGCATTTTTCCGTTTAAATTATGGTATTGTAGACCATAATTTATTCGAAATCTTATGAAAATGGATAATGTTAACTCTAATTGCCATGGATGCGAGTTCGTTCATATTAAGTTCCGTTAAGGATTTGATCTCCTATTTTATTATTTTCTACGTGTTTTTGGTAATTCGGACTCAGTATCGATCCCAAAATCTTTGAATATATGAAATCTTAATGATCACTACTTAAATTTATGTATTAAAAGGCTTCTCCTAAATGTTATATTGAGAAAAGCCGTGTTTTCTGAAGTACGAAATCCAACATGAATTATTTCTCTCTCATAAAACTACACGCGCACTGTGTTTCAAAGAAAAACACCCACAACAGTTCATATCAAACGGTAAGCTTTGTAATTCGAAAATGATAATTTACAATGCATGTCTTTAAGCGTGATTTACTACTTATAAACATCTAAATTAACGCACTTTTACAAGTACATATCAAGCATAATGCAGATTCTAGGTACTAAAGGAAAGTCGATGAGATAAATACCTGAGTATCATTAAGGCTCTCCAGAGCTTGCATTACGCTCTGCTCTGGTCTCTGCGCCTGCAACAAAAATATGTATTTTAGTACACTTGCAAATCAATAACACTTTTAGAAACAACTACTTATGAAACTATACAAACACGAATATTAAATAATGTATGGGTGCGAAATTAAAAGCAATTTAAACAGAGTATTCTGAAATCAAGGAAAGCATACAATGAAATAAAAACAAACAAGAATTTGCAAAAAGTAAGCGCCGTCCTATTCAATAAAAAGAAAAATATTATAAAAGAGTAGTATACAAGCAGTATTATACTTGAGTAGCACACACGAAATACAATGTATCCCCCACCTCTCAAATATTCGCACAACATAATGCTGCTGAACATGTGAAATCAAATATTCCTTCCATAAAGAACACACTTTCCTGTTACGACAATACACTCGAAGTATCTTTCTCAAAGTATGGTTTCAAACCAAGGATCTGGTAGAATTTTTTGCTTGGCAGTTTTTGTCGCGCGAGCTGCTTCTTCATTTAACAGGCCCCCGCAGCTGCGCCGCCTGCGGAAGTCCAAATAATAAGCAACCGTTTAACGCACGGCACAGCTGAACGGGCCCCTGCTCCGGGGCGGCATAGGGGGCGATGCGCACAACAGCTACGAACTTAAAATGGCGGATAACAGGCATCCCTGTTCCTCTAATGACATTCCCTACTAGCAAGTACAAGAAAAGTAAATCCATTACTTTCCATTTCCAGTACAGAATAATGGAAAAACTCTACAGTAATGGACATTCTCATATTACACATTTAATATTTTGAGCTATAATTCTAATATATGCATGTAGTAAGAAAGCAAAGAATACATAAAAATAGACGCGGCCGATTGTAAATAACGATCTTTATTTCATAGCTTCAAAGCTCGTTAAATGTTACTGTATGTCATACCATAATAACATCTAAAAGAAAAGTTGAAAGTGAAATTAGCTCCGGGAAACGAGAGACCCCCCTCTCTGTAGACGTACTTCGTACTACGTACTACTTACTCTGTAGACGCTATCTACCTAGGCATTTGACTGATAAAAACAAATAGAAACGCCTTGCACCGCAGATGAACTTCAGTCCGAATCGAAACCGTACACTTCCACCAGTGGCTCTTCGCACACAGACGTGACAGATCTCACCTGACAAAGCCAAGATTTACGATCTACTTCCCGGCTGTCGATCTGAGAGCGAACAATGCTCACTGGAGTGGACGTTCGGAAAGGAGGGCCCGTTAGGTTACGTATTTCCACAGGGGGAAGGAGAGGGAGGAGGAGAGGCGCAGGAAAACTTTCGAAAACGAACCCAGTTAACGGTCAACCAGAACGGTATAACGGATGACGGAGAAAACGTTTCACCGGCGGCGGCGGCGGCAGCAGCAGAACAACGAAGCGGAGGCGGAGGCAGCGGGACCGGGCATGAGGGCGGGTGCAGCGGGCGCACCACGCGGATGAGATGAAATGAAGATGGCGGCCGCGATTGTACGAGGAAAGAGGCGGCTGGAAACAGCGAGAGTCGCGATCGAAAAGAGGTCGCGGTATTTGGTGGTACACAAAAAATTCTCTGGATTCTGCTGCGGAAGGAGAGAAAGCAGGAAGAAGCTAGCGAATTTAAGTGGATGTCAAGGCGGAAGAGAATCGGGAAGAAAGAACTCAAAATGCCGAAGTTGAAACTAGACCCAGCTACACAACTGTCAAATTAGTGCTGAGATACGGATGACATGAGAAGAATGTTGAACTGAATTGGTCAAAACAAAGGGTAAGAGAGGTGGTTGTTACTGAGCCCCTGTAAATCGCAGGGACTGGAGCGAGACCGGACAGGTGCGACAGAACTAAGGAAAACAAAGCGAGGACAGAATAAGCGATACCGGCCAGAAAGAGATGGAGCGGGAGACGACAAGAGAGCATTCCAAAAACAGACAGGGAAAAAAATCAACTGCAGAGAGGCACAAAGACCCCAAAACACAACCGAACAGGGAATGTCGGGAAGGCCTGGAACATACACAAAGTCGGCGGAAAGGGGAGGGCAAACGCAGCTTTGCGCTGAAGAGCGCCTTCGGAATCAGGGGCGGTTGCGGCGGCGCGGGCGTTGCGCGAGCGGGGAAGAAGAGCGGGGCATCCGAGCGGAGACGCGCGCCCGCCATTCCGTGCCACCACGCACTTCGATTTCTCCGGCCTCCCACTCATCTCCGTCGGAAACTTAACCTTTGCGCCAATGAGGCAACGCGCGACGCGCGGCCTCGCCCGATATCCTCGGCGCCGGAAATGAGACGAAAACTGAATCGGGGGGGGGGGGGCTGACGCGCGCGGGCGGGGGCGGGGGCGGGGTCGCGCCGCCCGGGAGTGGGCGGGTCACACCCGACAAGGCTGGAAGAGTCTGCGGCGGGGACGGGGACGGTCCAGATTGATCGCGAGGGTAGATTGGAGAAGGGCGTTGAAGAAGGGCTAGACAGGAATAGGACGGAGTGTAGACCATTCGGAAAAGAAGAAAAAAAGTGGCGATGTCGTAGACGAAAGCAGAGAGGAAGACCTCAGGCAAGCGGGACAGAGGAAGGATGGAGCATACACGAGACCGTCGGAGAGAAGCGGGGGCGTAGAAAGATGGGAACGGGGCGAGGAGGTCCGGTGTGGGCGGCTCCGCAAATACGACGAAATAGGCCGGAAAACTGAGCGAGAGGCGCGAAAAAGCGAACGGAGCTCGCGATCCGTGAAATAACTGTACGGGGGCCAGCGCTGAACGGCAGGCGCGCGACGGCCCAGAGGGGGAGGTGAGGGCGAGGCAGGAGGCGCAGGTGTTTGCGTGGGCGAAGGCGGCGTGGGCATAGAGGAGGTGGGGCGTGGACGGGGCGGCGTAGGCATGAGTTGACGGTGGCAGGACGGGCACTCCGCAAGGGTTGCCGGCTGCGAAGAGATAAGGACAGTCGCTGACGAGTATAAATAAACGCTCTCGCAGTATCTGCGCTGCTCGGGCAGGGCCACGCCACGCCACGCCAACGGCTCGAGTGAAACCTTTTGACATTCTTGTCCAGGTTTCTATATATATATACACACTGATATATGTACGGTCGTAGGTATTGTGAAATAAGTCGCAGTCCTGACGAAGTGTGAACAACGAGCACTAAAGAGAAATGTTCATGACAATTCCTGTCACTCCAGTCCTCTACGACCAGGAATGTTTCAACTACACGTCCCATTTAGAACATTCTACTTTCATATTTTTTTCGAAGCTATCACGCGAGTTTGAAATACTTCCACAGCACTGAACGTAATCCAAGCACGAACGTGCTGAAAACGAAAAAAAATAGAGTATCATACCACACGTTTTTATTTGTATAACATTTAATTTCTCAAGTTTGTGTACTAGCTCTCTCCTGATTCAATATTTCTAAAATCTCTCGTGGTATCAACGGGTATCGCTGAGGAGTGGGTTGCCTGCGGTGGAAAGAAAGCTTATATAAATTCCTGGTCACGTTTCTGATGGTAGCAGGGCAGCGTTCGGATTTTATTGTAAAGCAAATACGTGATTTGAGCGAATTTTCTACGGCAAATAGTGTTTCTCACCGTAAAATGGGTCGCTGACGACGGAAAATTCTTTTGGAATGAACTTTTTCGGAAACACAAATCCGAGTTTAGCCTGACCTTTCACTTAATGCACTATGGTTACTAAGTATTACCTAATAAAAAAATAGCACGAATGACAAGAAAAATAAATATTTATAAATAAAAATATTAATGCGAATATACTACTGTGTTTGATACAGAAGAAAAATGTGTAAAACCCATTTCGAAAATTGAACACGCACTTTTTTAAAAATATTTTAGTCTCGATTCCGCAATGCAATTAGGTGACCATTTTTTGGTTAGATAAAGTCATTGTTAAATCTTGAAACTAATGTATGTTCGAAACTTTTGTCATGATTCAGTGAATTTTCCTCTTCGTACAAACTGTTGAAAAAAAATGAGAAGCCGTTATTCATAAAAATGTTGATAATGATTTTTTTTTAATTTACATTATTTGATTCACAATCTACAGGAAACTACTAATCTTTTGAAAAACGTGGACATAATAGTAATATATGTAACAAGTTTATCTAAATTAATAACTATTAAAATGCCAATATTGACAGATGGATTGTATTAAGAAAAAAATTGCTTTGATATTGAAGAGTGTGCGATTTTTTTTATTACGAATCTCTCCTTAATTTTCGAAAATTATCTCCCACTTGAGGATCTAACAAAATCACGCCGTTTCGCCAACGAAACACTACCAAGATGCCGAGCGAAAGTGCGTGCAGAGTATTCAACGAGTCCAAGGCTCGCAGCCGGTTTCGAGCGTGATAGCGAGCAGGCTGTGGTGGCGCCGTGCTGCGCGCAAGAGCGGCGGGCGGAGCAGAGGGAAGTGCGCGAGAAGCAGGCGCGCTGGACGTCCGCTGGACTTCGCTCTCCGGACGGCGAGCGCCTGCACTCCCAGCGCCCGAGACCGAAATGACCACAAAGGAAATACTCTGCCAACGAAGCGGAAAAGCAAAGACAGAAAAATAAGGAAAAATGTTACGGCGTGGGATGAACTAAAACAAGTGGGAAAAGAGAAGAATAGAAAGAAGCGTATGAAAAAGAAAGAAATATATTTGAACATTCAGGGAATAGGACATTGTCTCGTACTACAATTTTCGTTCCGCAAAATGGTCACTATGATGGTGCGACCGAAATTGATTTTTGCTGAATATTTTTTTCTTTATCATAAACAATACATCTTACTTTTAAAATGAGAAAAACATACCGCACAATGAGCTACTAATACAGAAAGCTGAACGGTGTATGTTAATTTAACATGGAGTATATTAAATTGATATGACCGGGCTCGATGTAGTGAGATCAGAGGATATTAAGGAAGTAGAAGCTAAAGAAAGAAAGGGAGCACAGGAACTACTTCATTTTTAATTCATTAACTTAAAACTCATGAAATATTTTAGAGAATCCATTATTGAATAAGGCGTGTGTAAAGAAGATGACACAAGTCAACATATTAATACATTTTTCTTTGAACATTCATTATGCATTATGATAACAATACGATTTGTTTCTTCGAGACATAAGAAGCTCATTAAGTGAATCGTAATAGAAAAACGCATTGTCGTAAAATTCAATACTGCACGTTACGTGAGATAACAGCCAATCTATTTTCGTTCGCCATTTATATTTTATGACATACGGTCACGAGATACTGAAAACATCTCGAGAGGTTCATTTCGACGATAACGAAAAGATAACGCACGCCCAGGTTATCGACTAAACGTCCCTGCTTTTGTTTCCGGAGAACAGTGACACAGCAGTAACCGCTGCTGATGGAAGAGAACTCGAGATTAAACATGGTATTGGCAAAGAACCCAGATTACACTTCTCTCGTAAAACAACGTGTGTGTCTACTTTTCTGACATTTCCCTTCAATTGCAAGAGCCTAAGGAGGATGTAAACTATGCACATACTACGTTGGTCATCTTAGATCTAGAGAGAATAGAAGAAACGCGCGTCACCTCTGAAGATATCTTTAACGTCATGCGCGTCACACTAGGCATAGTCTCAATATTGACCAACAATGGGCGAAGATAGGAGGCAATGAGCTCATTGATTGGAAAATGAGGAAACCCAAAAGCATGACCAAGGAATATTTATATCCTTGTTCAAAATGTGTTAAAATAACGCGTAGGCTACAATAAATAAATTTTGTTTGGAGCACAAGCTTACTTGAATTAAATTGTATTTCAGAGCCCAGTATTCGTCCAACACCTCGCATGGCAGAAATTGATTTCAATTCACACTTCAAATGAAACTTTTCCTTGCTCATGAGGTTAAGTAATAAAATGTTTCACTGAACAGTTAGGGGAAAACCTACTATCGTAGGTGGAAATTAACCCTTCAGTGGGCGCGTGGAGTACCGGTGTACTCCACATAATTTTAAACGTTCATTTCTTTTGTATGAGCTAATTCTTGGAGCTGTAATTTCCGGTAGCTGACTTTGCAACTGTAACGAAGCGCATGTCGGAAATTGATGTCATCAATACCGCTTATCTCTCTCGCGATAACAGATTTGTTTCGAATGGAGCACCATCGTACTCCACGCGCCCACTGACGTCCCTCAGTTGCCACTTGTCAGCAACAGTGCAGTTCGTCCGTCCGTCGTGTCTTTCGCTCCTTTGGTGTTTATCTAAGTATATAATCTGTGTTATACTTCTGTGACAAGCTATGTGAAAGAAACTCACATTTGTAGGCACGTTGAGCAAAAACAAAATAGAAATCCCGCCTGAGTTTTTGCACCAAACAAAGAAACAGCACTTATCAAATTTTGGGTTTCAAAAGGATTGTACATTAGGTTCGTACTGTACTAAAAGGAATAAGTCAATAAGTCTTATTTCTACCATTCATCATGATGATGCAATAGATGCCGACTCCAGAGAAAATACGCCAGAAATTGTAACATTTTACAACAGAACTAAGATTGGTGTGGGTTTGGTTGATTGGTTTATTCAAAAGTACAACGTATCAAAAAATACAAGACGCAGTCATATGCTTCTATTTTACAATTTGGTAAATATATCAGCTATAAATGCCTTTTTTGTATACAAATCTAATCTAACAACACCAGTAGACTTGATTTCATTGAAGAAATTGCTTGGGGCTTGATCAAACCACACATTTTTAGGAGTAATATATCTAGTGTATCGAAAGACATAAGAAGTTGAGCGAAACTATGGTTAGGAGGAGATGAAGACCAGAGTCATGAAAGAAAGCTGCCAAGCGACCATGGCCGCTATGATGACTGCGGCAAAGTCGCGATAGCTCTAATCATAGTTGTGAGAAATGCAATAATCATTGTGCAAAGATTGTTTGTGCAATGTGTGTTTGTGCAAAGATCATTTGAAAGATATTTGTATTTCTTGTTATGAAACTTTAACATTTGAGCCATTTGAAAAATTTCCCAAGTGATTTGTGACAATATGCGTATTATTTTCTGGATTCTTAAAAAATTATTTTTACAACTGAATTGCCTCTTTCATATCAGTTTATTTGTGTTAGAATGAAACAAATAATAGCAATTTGTTATAAAAATAATAATTTAAGTGTCAAAATTCCGTAAGTTCGTTACAAAAACCGCTCATTCAACTGGAGTACGGGTGTACGCCACGCGCCCACTGGCGGGATGAAAAGTCACGCGCCCACTGAAGGGTTAAGCTGTTCACAAGACACGATGATGTGAACGAAATTTAATCTATTGTTCCGTCTATTGATTTTCAAGAAAATAAATTAGATTTTTTCTAAATGTAATGTCTCGGTACGATAATGAGTAACAACACTTACGCAAACCTATTCCCAGAAACAGTATTGGGGTTAACAAACTGTAAGCTAAAATTATAATTTCAGATCGTTCAGCGTCAGATGGAAATAGGTATTAACACCGGAATGTTTAAGGTTACAAACGCCATAAAAAATATTAGGTGACGGAAAACGCGTCAAGAATATACATCGGTGTCATAAGCTATAGAAAGAATTTCCATGGTAAAAGAGCAAAAAACAAAGCATCGGCCGCCATCGACAACAGCATCTTCCCGTCCCTTCATAGAAAAGCCATAAAACGCTTCACCGAAAATTGCCGAGGAAACCTCTCAACCCCGGAGACCGTGGGATCTCGGGGCCGGGCAGGGGGCTCTCGCTCATAAAAGACCGCGTTCGAAACGGCCGCGGGCACGGCAGGGCGCCCGCCCGCCCGCCAGCCTGCCCTTCGGAAGCAACGGCCGCGGGAGCGCGCTCGCGGGGCACCGCTCGAACCGTTAGATTCGGTGGCGGCTGAAGAAGCGAACGGGTCGGCGGCGGCAGCGGCGCGGCGTCGCGCGCCCGTTAACGGTCGCGAAGGCTCGGCGTTTTCCGGCCGCCGCCGCCGCCGCTGCCCGGGGCGCACTGCCGCGCAATTAATCATCTCATACGGGAACGGAACACCCCGCATGCACACGCACACACGCACACACACACACATACATACACATACACACACCGTGAGGCGCGGCGCCGCGCGCAGTGTTCTGCATACAATGGGGGCATGGTGTGTGCGCGTGCGTGCGTGCGTGGTGTGTCGGCTCCTGATTTCGATTTTCGCTCCTCTTTTCGCATCGAAGACTGCGTTCCCCCGTCCCCTCGCCGGTCGCCGCTGTCACCGTCGCAGAGGCGTCGCGCCGTTGCGCCAACTGAAGACGCTTGGAGAGGCGCGGCGGCGGCGGCCGGACGAAAGTGAAAACGCAACGCGACGCGACGCTATGCGGTGCTGTGCGATGAGACGCGACGAAAGGCGTGCGCCTGCCGCCCGACACATGTGAACACGCTCGCTCGCACTATACCGTCGCATACGAGAGTAATTACACGCAGTAATTACTATCGAATAATTATTAGACATCCCCGCTTCATATTCGCGTTTTGATATCAGTTCATTATTTTCTTCATTTCAGCGGATACATCACCGACAATTAAATATTACTACAATACAGTAAAAATGTTTGGTTCATGTATCGATACTGTGGATTCCGTACGCTTCGCTGGCTTTCGTTTCTCAATATAGTCGTACTTTACTATCCAAACAATTCTGAAGCTTTTTGTAGTAATCTACAGTCTCGTTTGTTTTTAAATACTGCATTTTATGCCTAAATGTAAGTTGCCTAATTATACGGAGTTCCAATAAAGCGAAAACCACCAAACATTCATTTTTTACTTGGTTTTATTAATACTTAATTAATACACAGCTGACCGCGATACTGTTTAAAGTTTCTCTATGAAATATTGCTCTTGTAAACCAAGAGCATCAAAATCAACATTAATGAACCCGCATCATTCCCATTCCAGCTGTACGCAGAAAAACTTTTTCCGAGTTCTCGTATTCGCGACCGCGGCTAAAAGCGAAAATTGCGTCCCCCCGGGGGCGAGATCAAATGTTTCGCATTCACAAGCGCCAGAGAGCGCGTAGGAGGCGGCGGCGGCGCCGACGCACCGCAGCCACAACCGTGCGTCGGAAACCGCAGGCAGAACGCGGGACCGATCAAATCGCGTTTCGCGGCAGTGCTGTCACCGCAGCGCCCTCACAAACGCGCCGGGGAAAGGGCAGGCGGGCGGGCGGGCCGACGAGCGAGTGGGCGTGAGTGCGGGCGTAGCACATGACGGACGTCATTTAACGGGACGGGACAGTCAAGCACGGTGTCGTACCGTGTACCAGGCGCAGAGACCTCATGCATACATCTGTTGGAGGAGAGAATGGGTAGTTTAGGAACAATGATAAGAGGAAGTCCTAGCAGGACAAAGGTTGTCTCTCCATGTCGCCAAATGCCACAAATGAAAATAACATTCTGCTGTTTAGTCCGAAATGAAATGAACCAGGAATAAACGGAAGAGATTCACTATTACATATTATGAAGAAAAAATCTACCGAAGGAATGGTTAAAGCCAATACAATTTAATTAGCTACGCACTGTGGCATGCAGATCCAGTGTAATTACACTATCATAAAAGTCATTATATCTAGTGTAGATTAATGTATTGTGCGTAAAACTTAATGTAACCTTGTACATTAAAAAGAGCGTAATATATTTGTACCATAAATTTAATACACAAGTTAAAATAAGAGTAGATTTAATGTTGAGGTTCTCCTGTGTCCTCTGCCTCTCATCATTCACATCCTATATCCATGATCATCAAATTCTTCAAGTTCATCAAGATCATTCATTCATTACAAATACGCTTTGTTCCTTGCATCCTAATGTGCATATGTACATTAAATTTAATGTGCGTTCATTATAATTACTTAACTGAATTTACATTAAAGTAACAATTTCTTTTTCTGACGTGTACGGACGTAGGACATTTAAAAAAACAACAACTTGGAAACGTAAAATGCAAGTTAACAAACGGTCGGAGCCGCTATAGAGCCCGATAAGGGCGCGAGAGCCCGCAGAGGTGCGATGGGCCAGCAGCGAGGTCGCGGGCGTCAGTGAACCGACGCCGCTCCCGCTGTCATCGCCCCTGCGGCCGCAACCGCCGCATGCGATTGCCCGTCGCTTCGGAAAACAGACAACAGGAACTAATTACGAATCCCAATAACACGTGGGCTGTTGCCAGGGGAACGTGGCAGCGGCAGCTGCAGGAGCGGCGACAGACGAAAATACTTCCATCGCGCAGCCGTACTCGGGCGATACCAATGGAAAACGCCTGTTTCCAGCAAGTATTTTTTTCTTTTATTTATTTCCGAGGTGGAGGTGGAAAGGGTTGGACGCGAGAGTTACAGGACTACACGATTTAACACCTTCCTGAATCTTTTAGTTCTTAAATGGGGCGAATCCGGCTGTTAAGTTGCAATTTGCACATATCCTCACTCCACATACCCATACAACCTTTAGTACAAATAACAGCACATACACCAGCACGAGTTTCACGAATTATCTTAAAACTTTAACCGATTTTTTACACTACCTAGATACTATATTTTTTATCAATGCAGATATTGGTAACATTCGCAGAATCGTTCGTTAAAATTCCCTTTATGTTCTAAACTTACTTTATTGGAATGCATTTCGAAGAGCGCACACCTAACATCCCTGCCGCAGCTAAAAAAAAATAGAAAGAAGCCACCTTCCCCACCCCCCACCAGTAAGTAAATTAAACGACAACCGTATTGCGTTCCTATAATGGCTTTCCCATACGTCGCCTTTATCGATGCATTTTACGTTCACAGTTCATTACTCTTCGCGGCGCGCGCGGGGGATCCCCCTGGCCACCTACCACCACCCACGCCCGCTCTGCGCGCTTGCACCGCGGAAATGGGAGTGCTGCAACGCGCGGCCTGTCGGATTCCGTTTTTTTTACTTCCGGCTCGCGCACGCAAAAAAAAAAAAAAATCTAAAATACCGGCTTGAACTTTGCTCCGGTAGCGAGTAATGAATCCGTTTAAACACAACACCTTTTCCGGTCCTACACGCATATCCTTGGAATGCGTCCGAAACAGCAAAAAACGAATATTTAATGGGTTGCCTCTGAATTAGATACACAGTGCCAAAACCCAACGGGAAATCATTTGTTGTGGCGTGATGACTCAAAATGCGTGTTTTTTTATAAACTGGAGGCATAGTCTACTTTTACTTGGGCTGATTCTGTTAAACTTCGATTTTTCTTTCTTGGCACACGGGGGGGGGGCGGTGTCATCAAAATGGAATATACTTCACGGTATTTCGCGTCGTTTTCTGTTGTGCCGCTAAGAGTCGCATGATCGCGACTGTCATCAAGCAGTGCTGGCGATCACGCGATTTCTGGCGGCACAACGGAGAACGACGCGTAATACCGTGAGATATTCCATTTTGATGACACACCCGCGTGCGCCAAGAAAGAAAAACCGAAGTATAGTGGCTGAGGTTCATTTGTTCATTGAGAGAGGGGAGTCGTAATCCTGGAGGTTCTAGGCCTCTGCGTTAAGAGGTTTTCCCCATTCAACGGCCATCGGTCGAGGATCGTTAAGTGCGTCTTTTTTAGCTCCATCCGCGGCGAGCCGGCGCTCCCATCGCCCGCATGTAAACGCCCGCGCGGCAACGTTCTCCTCTCGGGCGAGGAGAAGGGGGTGACCTCGGACTCAATGCGCGCCTGCAGCCAAGGTGAAAGGAAGACATCGGCGCGGGAGGAGACTTGCCGAATGGGTTGCGTCTCGACGGCTCCGTTCTCTCTGCTCGTTTTCGTACCTGCGGCTTCAGATGTTCCCAGCTCGCCTGGTCTTTGTGATTAATCACGCTCGGGGCATTAATCATGCGAGTGATTGCAGTGTGTGTGATACAATCTGACGTGTCGGTTTTGATAGTGGAAGAAATAACAACCGTGCGAGATGGCGCATACGCAAGAGGAGATTAGTTTCTTGTTAGAACACGCAAGTTCTTTACGAATTATTTCATTGCACGCATAAGTAAGGTAACACTAACTGCCCCTAGACTTCACTCCAAGATAGCGGGCTCCTACCGTTTCACCCACGTCTGGAAACGCTCATTGACGAAAAAAAAAACCGAACTCGCCGGAGCCAACTCATCGTATCACGACCGCCGAGAAAACACCCCGCAAAACATCCTCCACGGGGGCTACGGTCTACTAAGACGACCGTTTCGGATTTACGGGAGCTTTCTCCCGCGACAATGGACGAGCGGAACGAGTCGGGGATTAACGAAACTTTTCGCCACGTCGCAGGAGGCGTCGTGGCCGAAGCCGGAGCCAAGAGTGTAAACTGCGCCGATGAATGGGGAGGTGGAAAGGCCCCATGTATCACGGCAACAGGGGAGCGGCCGGCGGCGGCGGCGGCGGCCGGGGCAGCGTAGATTCCGCGACGGCGCCCCTCCCCCCCCCGACGCGTCAGCGCCGGGGAACGCGGCCGAGGGGGAGGAGAAGCGGACGCTGGGCGTCGCGCCGCCCGCCGTGGGGGGCCGACGCGCGTGCGCAACCGCATGATAACAGCGGCGACGGCGGCGGCGGCGATGTGGCGGCGGCCGCAGAGGGCTGGTGACGACGGCGCGGCGGAAGCGATGGTGGCGGTGGCAATATGGCTGCGCCGGGAGCAGATGGAACGGAACCGACGATCAACGCGCGGCAGTGGAGGCAACGTGGCGGCGCACGCGGCCGCCGGGTGGGGCCGGGTGGCGTATGAGTAATGAAGGAGGCAATGACATAAAACACGCGTCGGATGGACCGTTGGAAGAAAGAAGTTAACGAGAATATTTGTTTTACAAATGATAGGAGAGTGGATAGGGACACTTTTCCGTTGTCAGGGCAGCCACCCGCGCAGCGTATACCAGCGCGAGGTTGGTAGTGGCGCGGTCATACAAGTTGCGACAACTACGACGAATTGATTACTAAGTGGCGGCAGTAGGGATAGAGCGACATACAGGCGATTGATACATTATCAGGGTTCTTAACAGGGTGGTTGTGGTCGCCAATGACAACGATACAGTTGGCTATTGCGAGACTGAATTAGTAGAACCACAGCCACGTTGGAAATGGCCGCCGCGGTCGGAACGATGGCGGTGAAGCGGGCAACCAGGGTTGCCGGCGGTGACAGAGACACTGCCATGGGGGTGGTCGAATGGGCCGTAGGTCACCACAGGTTTGGGGACCAAACAATTCCCTCATCTTTTATCGCGAATCTTACTTTCTATTTCTATACGTAAATTGAGGTCCAAACCAACCCAGACAAGAAAAAGGACTTATTGAGCAGATAAGCGCGTTGAAGGGGCAACTGCCACGCTGCTAACCAGCTTTTCCTTGAGAGTTATTGAAAAACATTCACTTGCTCCTATATCAAAATGAAAAGTACGGAAAACAACAATAGTATCCAAATTTCACGTTCAGTGCTACAGAATATAAAAGAAAGAATATAAAAATGGAACGATTTGCAGAATTCAATCAACAACTGATTCAGTAGAATGAAAACCAACTTCACCAAACCATACTTCGAAAGAAAAATGTCATTCCTAAGTTTGGAAAATTGGGAAGGGAGTTGTGTTTTAAAAACAATGGTTGAAAATGTTCTTCGAAACTAAACTGTCACCCACTTTTACCTGGAAGGGAATAAGGTAGCCAGTCCCCAATCTGCATATGCCCGTCTCTGGGTCGGTTCCCAAATCACGAACGGGTTGATCTCTTATTTTCTTTCTGGTCCCCAATTCACACATCCCGGTCGAATACATGGGCAGCGCGGCGAGTCATAAGCTTCGGCGTGGCCGCGGTGGGCGACAGAGAGCTGTGGTGCTGCGCTATTCTGGCGCCACACACACTCCCACGAGGCCCAGCTGACTCAATCGGGGCTATTTCGGACGCGGGTTACTGGCTGCTGCAAGGACAGGCGCGAGGACGCCGCGGCCGCCGCCGCCGCCTACGCCACCGTCGATGCCCCGGGCCTCGTGATGTCAACGAGGTAAATACTCAAGGGGCTCAAGTAGCCCCTATTTATAAATGGGTATTTCACCGGGCATATGGTTCCTTAAATATCGCCGTGAGTTACGTAACCTATATATATTCAGACACAAAATAGCATTTATTTCAGCCGTGAATGTTTGTACAAATGTCAAGTGCAGAAATATGCTGACCCAGTTGGCGTATTGTGAGTCTTTTCGCGTTTTTATTAATAGACGCGTTTGCTGCCAATCGATAAAAGTTTTTCGCAGTCGAGTTGTGCAACTAGGCAGAAATTCTAAAATATGCGAGACATAACGTGATGTAACGGATATGTCTACATAAAATATGCTTACTTTCTTAGAGAATAGAATAGATAAATAACGTATCACAGTGAGAGATGAAGACTTCAGTAATAAAATTCGCTGCAAATAGTTAACCGAAAAATGTATTCTAGGAGGAGATTCTAATGGTTTCTCAAGAATCATCGCAAGAGCATGATACAGGTCGGAGTGGTCTTAATTTTGAGTTTGTAATAATATGGAAAGGATCACTCTAAGCCCCAGGGGAAAATCCCGATCATCCATGTTCACTAGAATAATAATTATTTGTGGAAAAAGTGTAAAAAATGCGTGAACTTGCTAGTACTAATGTATGGAAATCAATGTCCCGCAACCGGTTCAAGTTTCAATCACATACTACGAACAAAATAAGAATTCAACTTACGTACACCGTTAACTTTAAAGAACTAGTCACCCAGCACCCACCATTAACGGCAATTTGTCCATACAGCATACTCTTACACCGCAAGAAAGGATATAAATCATATTTTTAAGGCAACATTGAATGCCAAGAACGAGTTCGCGACCACGTCTGCCAGTCCTTCGCAGGGCCTCAAGGACGGCGGCGGCGGCGGCGGCGGCGGCGGGCGTCGCGACGCCGAGGTGAAGAAAGGGGGCGTTAAGGCACAATAGAAACCGGGCCGTTCACCTCCGATCGCCCGCGTTTCGTCAACGGCGAGCACAGTCCGAAACCTTTTCCTCCTTCCGCCCGCCGGCCACAGTCGCCCGGCGCGCGCACGCGACAAGTGGGGCACGCCACGTGCGTACGCGAGCGCGCTCGATCGCCTCCGCCGGCCGTTTCGATGCAAACAGCCGCGCGCGCGCGCTGCTACTACCTAGAACGGTGTTTGCTACATACGACGCACTCTGCGGCTTTGGAGAAGCCGGACTAGTCCATCCAGTTCCCCGTAGTTCTAAAGTAGTTGCTGCTAGGCATAAATATGCAACATTACACTCACCAATAACATTATTAGTTCTCTTTTTCATACATTGATGGTTTAGTACACATTGTATGTCCACTCATGATCATTTTTGTGTTTACATCATTTTTGGAGACATCTCGTTCATACTCGTATCTACCTGGTGAACAAAGGATCTAGTACATGTAAAAGCGGTCTTCGTCGCTCGAGTATAACTCACCTATAAAAACTTTCAAACTTTGTTTTATCGAAATTACAAATTCTGGGCAAAATAAGTGCACTAACCCATCGCTATACAATTTTTCCCTCTTCTTTTAAAATATCGCGATTTAGGAACCACGGTGGACTATCTTTTCGTTTCTTACGTACACAAGATTGTATCTGTTCCAATACCTCGGTTAAACGAGAGTAATACAGTTCATGATGAACAGACGAAAATAATATGATATAATATCATAGGTATGAAAACTAAAAAGGTATGAATCAAAATACATTTTTCAAAAATAAAAAAAAATTAAAAAAATACGACGTTGACTTGCACGATATTCCAGGAACCTAAAAACATTACAATCTAGTTCTGGGCCATACTTTAGGGCCAGCACCATGAGTCACCCTGCGTCTCATTTTGCGACTGGCCTAATAGAGAACTTCACAATCGTGGCTCCATTTCCCTCCCCCCGCCTTCCCAACGTTCCGTTTCCAGCCACCAACGCAGCTACCGTTCCCGCCCCGTCACCGCCGAGCCCACGCAGCCCGCCGGGGCGCCGCGAGGGAGATGAAGCCCACCCCCATGGGCGGCGCGCGTGGCCTCGCCGCCCGCTTCGCTTAGCAACGCCCGCGTCGATACGCTGGGGCGGGGACGCCCGCGCCCACCGCCGCCACCGCCACCGCCACCGCTTCCGCCGTCGCCGTCGCCGCCGCCGCCGCCGCCCGGTCTGGCCACGCGCGGCCGCGTCGGCCCTGCCGGAGAACCGGTCGCTCAGGGGCGGCCAACGCGACGGGCCCCGCGACCCGCCTCGCCACCAGCGGCGCGGAACACCCGCCACCGCCGCCGCCGCCGCCACCGCGCCACGCGCCGCCCGCGCCCGCGCGGGCGGGCGGGCGGAGGTCGCGGGACGCGAAAACGACCAGCCATTACGACGGGGGCGGTGGTTATGGCTTCATTTGCAAGTGGCAAAATGCATGCTGTTAGGCAGCTCTTCTAACTAACAATTTAATGCCAAAGCTCCAAGCGGCGAAGAGGATTGGGAAATTCTGCCGTTAGATGTACGGAGAAGTGGATTTTTCACACTTTCAGTAATACCTCGTCTCTCCGTGGAACACACCGAAGGCCTTATGGCGATCTATGGGTTTGTAGATATAATGCGTGGAATAAGTGAATTGTTACACGTGAACCCAGATTGTTTTGTGCATTTGTGTGAGAAACTGAAGGTTTGCCTGTGAATTCCAATCCAGAATCCGAGTGTTCGTGTTCATGAGTTTACATATTCCGAAGCACAAAACATTCTCCTATTTTGAGCAGAATGCATCCTGCTCTGAATATGCATTGCTGCATTAGAATAATCCAGACTGAGAAAAATTATATTGAAAATGTTTATGGTCTTTGAGCTATTTTTCTCAGAAATGCATTTCGAATTTTCAATTTCCAAAAGCGTAGCTTACGGTGAGATATTTAAAACTGAACACTAACTGTACTGTAAGACATCTAGTTTATAATTTGACAATTATACGAACATGTATCGATATTCCCACCGAATTTAGTATATACACACTTCGTTCAGTCTCGACGCACCAGAAGACAAGTAAATAAAAATGCCAAGTGTGCAGAACGCGAATTACATTTACCGAATAGCCATCTACACCTAAAATGTATAATTAAACTCATTCAAGGAATTGTCACCCCGATCGGGATTCGAACCCGGCTCTCTGTTTTACGGCCATTTTCTCTCTCCACTAAGCTTCCGAGCAACTGGGCGTAAACAAGGAGACCCGGGTTCGAATCCCGATTTAGTGAACAAATTTAATTATTAAAACAAATTTGTTACTCAGTCACAACCTGGTCACAACTTGCATTCTTTACGTCTGCGGAACATATTTCTGAGCATATAACGCATCCAAAAAGTGATAAGGGGGTGACAATTATACCTAAAATTTATCTTCAAATACTACCAAATTTAGTTTATTTTCTCCCCTTCCCTTTTCCTTCTCTGAACGATGTCGTCGTGAGAGCAAGGACCACTTTCAACAACGAGAATCGCTCCCCAACAACGCTCGCCCGGTCAGGTCACGCGCAATCAACGCCTGCGCCCGTGCGCCCGTGCCCCTCGACGTCCTCCAGCGGCCGTGAGCGCATAAACATATCCCATTACTCCGATAAAAAGCGCTCTCGGCGCGCAAACGCAATTACTCGGCGGGAGCGCCTCCGCTCAGCGCCGCTCGCATTAACCGCGTGTTCGCACCAGCGGCGGCGGCCGCGTCGCGGAATGGAAGCTAATGGGGCCGCCGCGAGCGTCTTGGGAGCGTCTTGCGACCGTCCATGTGAATTAGTACTTCGGATACTGCCTACTTAGGCAATTTCAAACGGTGAAAACGTTTAAAATGCCGATTTCTTTCAATGTGTAATTGTTAAATGGTGAAATAATTCAAGCTTCGGTGGTGTACCGGTTAGTGTATCCGATTGTTATAACCAAATTCACGGGTTCAAACAGGATTGAAGCCCCGCGGATTTTTAAGGGCGGAAAAAATCCTTCGTACCCCTTCGGAGGGGAAATAAAACCAGCTGTCCCATGATGTAGATTTAGTTCTTGTAAACGTTCAAGCCTAAAAGAAGCCTCTGAGCTAAATTTAATTCGCCCATTTTGTCGCCCGCTACACTCCTTTCTCTGCTAGAGAAAGGAGTGTAGCGAAATTTGCGACGTCAAGCGAAAGGAGCACGCCTGATGGCCTGAGCCACGCCACGTAAAATAAGGCAACGTTGAATGATTGAAATAATTTACAAATAACTTTTTAAGCGCATTTATCCTTATTTAATATCTAAACTGGGTATATTTTCGGGGGGGGGGAGCGAGAGGCCAGTGGTACATTGGCTCAGGGCGAGCAGCTGAGTAGCGAACGAGAGCGGAAGCAGCGGTAGGTGGCTGCGCGGACTCGCTCGTCCCAGTTCGGGTTTCCTGCGCCCGTGTTATGAGAATAAACCCTTAGCATCCGTCGAGGGGATCCGAGGATTGCAGGAAGCCAGGCGAGAAGAATTCCGCTTCTGCGGAAATATTTGGCTTTTCAATTAATGAAAATTGGTATCATTTCCTCTCAAAGCAACTGTTAAAATATGGAATTCGCCGGAACTTTGGAATTGTCTGGATAACGTGGGAAACGAAGATGCATTTCCGATTCTGAAGCTCCCCACAGAATGATATGAAGTATTGCAGTGTTTTCATACTTGTAATTATTGTCGTGACATCAAAATCCTTACATTTTACGCGTTATGGGCTACAACAGAAGTTACATTAAGGCCTGATTCCGAAATGCTTTGAAAATACGTACCGTCCATAGCTTATTTTGGCTCGTCAATAAGCACTTGAGTAAAACTCATCACCCATTGTGCAGTATGTGCCTACTTTCCAACACGAAATAAAAATAATCTGACAAGGAACGTGTGGCGCCGGCTCTCGTGAGGGCGCTGGTAAACAAAACCCGCGTAAGCAACCTGTTCGCTCGTTAAGTTGGGCCGATTCCAGAACGGCCAACCTGCGCCTTGGTCAATCGGCGCGAAACGGCATTGCTGTGACGCCGCCTCCCACAGAGAAACGCTGTGTACTTGCACCGCAATCCCACTGGGATGACCGCCCAGAGTCCGCCTGTACAATCTGATACTTTAGGCCCTTGATTTACGGGTACTGAGAGAGCGAAAATAAAAATAAAAAATACGCCTATTAGAAACAATTTTTTCTCTCATTCCCTGATAATAATGAACACCCCGCTCCATGAATGAATATACCTTTTAAACATTTACAAGACATTTATTACGATACATTTTCTGATTTTTTAATACAATCCATCCAATTTAATAATAATTTCGAATTATTTTCCTCTTCTCTCTCTTGCTGAGACATTCAGGCTGCAAACATGAACTCAAGCTACACTAAGTCGTAATTGTTAGGCGTGGGAGACTAGAGCATATGACACGCTCTAGTACGTTCTACAACACTCATTACGTTATGGAATGGATATATGTCATATGGGGCTTCAAAATTGATGCATCTTTATACGAACACCCGCAAAAACAAAAACAACTTTTTTTTACTCTCAACCTATATTTTTTGGTATTTACAATTATTCTTGTCGAAACACCTAGCTTAGGTTGCAACCCTGAGCACACAATCAATCTGGTTCGTGCAATCGGCCTTGTGTCCTAATTCCCGAAGAGCGTTAACAGAGTCCGTCCATTATCGCCGTCCAAGGGAAACCAGCGGGTGGCACATTTTCCACGAAAATATCTCCAGTTGTTTGCACAATGACGTACTGTATCGTCGACTCGCGACGTTTTACGCAATCGCCCCGTGAACTATCTGCGAAAGTTGCTTCGACTATTGGTGCGGTTAAATGTGTTTCTACCCGGCGATTTGACCGAAGGGAGCTTTCGTGTATTAAGTAGGCCTAAAAAAAAATCTTCGAATTCCAACGGTAGCGGTTTCGCTTATTTGGTAATGGTTTTCGATTATCCAGAACAGAAATAACAGAATAAAATAAATCGCTTTGAAGAATACTGAAACACTTCGAAGGAAGCCAAAAAGAGCTTGTCAAAGACAATGACTCTTATTAAAATCCAATCTCTAAACGTCAATTCTGCAATACAGTTCCAGGAATTTTGCAACCTTAAATACTTCTAAGAATTATTCGCGAAAAAACAAACACTTTCCGACAGGAAACTGTAATTCTTTGGCGCAAATTTTTCAAACACAACCTCTCATACTTCTGAGCAAACCTGCAAAAGATCACATTAAAGAATATCATTTTTCACTTCCTTTTCAAACTAGAAGAATCTCTTTAACCTTCCGGCAACACAAAAACACGTACTCTTAACAGCAGCACGGAATGTTATTCACATAGATATTGCTACTCCCAACTCACTGCCAAAATACCTGGCAAACACGGCCAAGATGCGAGGGAAGGAAAGGGCAAAGGGGAAGGTCGGAGGTTACGTCTACGCCACTTGGAAGGCCAGACGAGCGCAGAAATCTCGTCAAAAGTTTTAACCAGACCGGGCGTTTAAACTGCGCTTAGGAAGGAGACCGGCAAGACAACGTGCTCTTTAATAATTAAATTCACCAGCCATACGGACACCGCCTCACGCGCTGGCTTTTTCTCTCGACTCCAGGAGGCGCCCTCTGCTCGCGGAATTAGAGCACCTCTTGAAGCGGCGGCGGCGGCGGCGGCAGCAGTGGGGAGGGGTCGCGAGCGAGGAAATACCAAGGGAAGAAAATCAAGTGGACACGCTGTCGGCTTGTTCTGAGAGGGACTTCCGTCCGTGGCGAAACCAGAATTGCGGGAGCGCGGTTGTCAAGCAATTTTCATTCATGAAAAGGGAGCGCGAACCAAGAAAATGGGTAATTCTCTTGTCTGTAATGGTGTTTTTTTTTTACGCGGACTTTAAATAATTTTTGCTATACGTCGGAACGAGAACAAGTGACTTTTTCAAGGGTGGTTGCCTCCTTTGATTCCAATTCCAAAGCTCGTTCGTGAAGTTTATTTTATACTACGTTTATTTTTTCAGCACTTGTATGCATTTTGGAAGACAGTCTTTTAATGTCGACGTAAACACCGTTCTCTTTCTCACTAACTTGACTTTCAAACACTACACAGAAGTTAGAGTTTATGGCTATAACATAAGAAACTAGACATTCAATTGAAGGTGACGATTTTATTTATTGGGTGAAAATTTTATGAAAATCTGCGTCACATTAAATGAAAGAGGTAAAGGTTAAATTAACGGATACTATTTTGCAGGCCCATTCGAAGAGGTAACCGACAGAAGAAAAGAGTTACAGGACTTATAAAAAGGGCGAAGGCAGAAGGAATCGAGAAAGCACGAGGCGAACAGGCGCGGCTACAGAGCATCCAAGCGGGCGGGCAAGCAGGCGAGGAACCGGTCCCAGACACGACCATCGCCGCCGCAGCCGTAGCGGTGCTGATACCCGCGTCCTTATCGGGGAGCGAACAATGGTCCCGTCTCCACCACATGCCACGCGGCGCGGAGCGGAGCGGAGCGGCAACCGAGCCGGGGCGGGGCGGGGCGCGGCGCAGTACGAGGCGGGGCGGAACGGGAGGGGAAGGGCGGAGAGGAGTCGGAGAGGGAGTGGATGGGCGGAGAGAGACCGTGAAGAACGGGGAGAAGGGAAGCGGGGCAGCTCTGTGCCGCTCCGGGCACGCAGCGACCCAACCGCCCCCGAACGAACGCAGTCCGGCCTCCTTCCCACGGCAGCGCAGCCGCGAGCTTACTGCATCGAGCCGCCTGCACGCCGCAAGACCACGCGGGACACTCTTCCTCGACAGTGGCAGCTGCCCACACTTGCCCCTTAATGCAGCCTCCCGCTCGCCACGACCCCCCCCCCACTTCTTATACTGCGTCCCTTGCCACTCCCGCGCCCTACCTTCTTCCACCACATTTGTTCTTCCCCATCCTGTGCCCTTCCTTCTTCCTCCGAGTTCCTCTCCCCCCAGGTGACCTTTCTCTTTTCCTTCTATTCTCCTCTCCCATCTCTCGTCCCCTTCCTTCTTCCACCAACTTCCTCCTTCCCATGCCGCGACCTTCCTTCTTCTTCCACCATGTTGCCCTCCTCCATGTTTTCTCCCCGTGCTCCTCTCGCACCGACGCTAGTAAACACTCATATCTCCTACTTCATACTCCTTTCTATATCCAGCCTTCCTCCGCTTCTCGTTTCATGTTGGCCCATTTCCTCATCATTTCTCTCGACTTGTTCGTCTGCCCACATGTACTAGTTTTTCAATAGTCACTTCTTTATTGCCTTCCATTTGTTTGCTCCTCGTCGCGCCTGATACAGCATTCACGACCGCCATCTAAACGATAAACCGTTCTCAAGATAAGGAAACGCGACGACGCGCCGGGTGGTACAAGGGCAACGTTATTCATCTCTACCGTTAGACCCATATCAACATGTACGTCACTCTGTACACTGTAGTGTGCATGCTTGGGTTTGCGGCGTTCATTTGCTAGCATCTATATGCTTCTCAAAATCAGCCACTCCAATAAGAAATTTCAAGACTTAACATATTTTCCTAGTTCATTATGAGATGATTTGTCCTCTTGGTCAACATTCCTACTAAGCGCTCCTTTCTCAAAATTACGAAACGGAGTAAAAAAAATAACTGGACTGACCCACAATGTAGAATCTACACCGTTGTTCATAACGTTCAGGATGAGATATCAGAGCGTGACGAAGAACATCCTGGAGCTCTTACAAAAGCATCGATGGCCGTCACATGAGCCGGATGGATCGGATATCATCACCATTTCATGAAATTCAAAATAATGTATTCGACGGAATTTCCATGTTATGTGAACAATACGGACACTCGAAGAAAGCACCAAAGCAATATCGCCCAGATGTGTGTCAAAGAACTACTTCATATTCAAGGAGATATTAACAATCATACAAAATTCATTCTGATCAATGTTACCAATGCACATAGTTCGACTTCCTGTAAGTATTCCTCCTGCGCTAACATTTGCAAAGGAAATGCGTTTGGACTGAATCTGATTTTTACCTCTTGATAGTGATATGAATTTCCACATGCTTTTTCCTTCTCCTTTCAAATAGGTTGCTTGTGAATTAGTAATTAGTTCATATGGCCTCATGAGGAAAATATAGTCGTATATACAACGCATGCCTGAGAAGCACAATGAAAACTTACATTTTCCTAGTTTCAAAACCAATTCATGTACTTTTCAAAGCAATACGTAGACAGATAGATATAATGAAATTTAAAAGCATGTTGCTATTTACTACATCTAGAACATTCTATGCATCCCGAAACTTTTAGAATATATGATATATATTATATGTGAATAAAGATTGTCAAAGTCGTATCAGATTTTTCACTATGTTCTTAGGAACGACGAGAAATTATTAAAATGTGAGGGTGTTCTCTAGCAATTCCTTAGTTACAGTGAGTAGTGAATAGTTTAGTAGTAACTTTACTGTTGTTTTGGTAAAACATCTGCATAAATTATGGTTTGTGTAATTCCTTGCCGAAGAATATTCAAATAATTGTAGGTTCTCGGAGAAAATATGTGGAATGTTTTATATTTATTTGGCCAATTACCAACAAATTTTGAAGACATTTCATGCGATATTAATTTATCTTGGCGATTCTTAGGGAAATTTATATTTTACACAGATACCATTTACATCCACGATATTGGGATGTATCCACGTATCCACGAAAACGGGCCAGCAAAAGATCAGAATCATTGGTTCAGAACATTTTCGTGCTTCGGGCACAATTTATATTAATTACACCTTTGACAAGTCTGAACAAAATTAAATTAGAGGACCAAACATGGACAGCACTGTCCATATATTTATTTGTAAGCACAATAAATCAATTATCAGATGAGATTAAAGTATCAAAAACATGAGGGGATTCATCCACGATCTTTTCCATCAGGGTAATCGAACTCTCAACCTCAGAGCTTTGTTACTGTGTTCACCAGCAGTTGAGTCGGCGCTCAACCAAACGTGAACACTCATTCATCACGTATCTTTGAGTCAAAGCAGCTCTTAATATAGTCTAGTAGAGATAATACTAGGAAAGAACATTATCTTCAAAACTCGAAGAAGCCAATAGAACTCTAGTATTCCTTCGTCTCGTAATCAATAGACACTGCCACTAATGTCTTACGCCTCCCCCTTTGAGATAAATCCTGCCCGTCAACACTCAACAAACTTTCAGATTTTTAAAACCAATTTCAGCGAACTGTGGTAAACTACAGAAGCTTTCACCACAAATTCAGCAAATTGTACGCCTATCTTTTGAACATATTCGGAACAACCTCTAATACCTTGCTTTTGATATCCTACCGCATAAATAAACTGCCAACCATTTCACAAATTCCAAAATCGTTTCGCAGAAATACGATAACCCCCTTAAACCACTTTCCTATTTTGTATCTCCCAGCATTTCTAGTTCTAGCCCAACCCACCTCTAATACCATTAATTTTAGTGTATTTATAAGAAAGGAACCTTTAAGGGAACTCTTAAGCTACCTGCCATCCGCAAGAAAAGTGCAAACCGATAAAATTACTCTGTCCTGCAACTGTTGAGCCAAAAACGACCGAATATTGTACCGACTTTTTTCAATATATATAATAAAAAAAAATACGCACGCAAATTTACATCATAACATTCCATTAGCGAACCTTCGCCGCCCCCCGCTCGCTTTCTGGTCGCGCTGCTGGCATGTCGGCGGCGGCGGTCGCCCACGCAGCTTGTGCGACCTCGCACGTGATCGGGCGCTCGCCCGCCCCACACGCATTTCCGAGCCCCCTTCCCCGGCTCACCCGCCCACCGCTGGGAGCGCCACCGCCTCCCACGCAGCCGCGCTGTAACGCAGCCGCGCCGAGGCCGCTGCGTAACGCCCAGTCGGCAGGTGGGGCAGCGGCAGGGCGCTCCATGAGCGTTTATGTAAGAAAAATTAATTGCGTGACGAGACTTATGTTTTCATGCACGGTTTTCCGCATAACATCTCGCTTTAAGCGAACATTTTACAGCAAAAATAACGTTCTATTTTGTGGAGATTCGAAAGTACAAGTGAAAGAATAGCTTGATTTTTCCTCATTTGCTTCCCCCTTATACCTTTTACATGCTCCATTAATATAGTAAAAAAAATCATCCAAAATAACCAACCCTCACCAAAAGGAACGACCGCGCTAGCCCCCCCTTTTTTTTAAGACGCTGTTTTGTTCTGTGTATGTGTGAGTTGGGACCAATAAATTCGGCAATTTACGACGTATTTACAGAGTACTTAATATCCCAAATGATGTCAAATACCTAAGCAAGTCATCAACCACCTACCACCTCTCAACTTGTACTACATCCCAAGGAAAGAAAATAGTTGTTTTGCGGGCTCATTCTAACAATACAATTAGGCAATTTAAACGTATTTTTAAATGTAATTAATTAGTAACGCGTGTTGCAGTTGATAACAAGGTACGAGGGAACAATTCCAACACATCATCCCACGACTTTAACACCGTGGCTTCCCGCAGCCCATGAAAGCGTTTCTCCGTTCCTAACTGTGCAGAGAGGCCTGGGTCAACTGTCCGGGCGCCTCCTACGCACACACGCGCGCGCGCGCGGGCGCAGGCGCTAGGAGGCGGCGCCGAGCGGGGCCGAACGGGGCCTGGCTCCGAAACGCTTTGTGCTCCGCCTCGCCTCGGTGGCGCGCCGCGGTGGGCCCTCCAGCGAAGGCCGCAACGGTTTCCCGGCCCCCACGGCCCGCGCCGCCGCCGCCGCCGCCGCCGCCGCCGCCGCCGCCGCCGCCGCCCGAAGGCTGCCGGGACAGCCGAAAAGCTGTGGGCCTGGCCCAGAGTCGCTGGTCCGCCAACCAATGGACCGTAGCATAAGGGGTTTCGCCTACGCTATACTGCGATTTTTCTAAGAGCGACCCTCAAGGCCACTCAAATCCCATCTTTGCGATGGAATATGTCACGGTATTTCGCGTCTTTTCTCAGTCTTGCCGGTAGAAGTCGCACTTTCATACGGTCGCGATCGTGCGAAATATAGCGGAACGACTGAGAAAGATGCGAAATGCCGTGACATATTCCATCGCGAAGATGGGATTTGAGTGGCCTTGAGGGTCGCTCTTAGAAAAATCGCAGTATAGGATTTTTCCGACAGAAATCTGTGGAAAACTGTTCGCAGTGCCGCTCGTAACTTCGCCACGTCCCGGTGTTCGTATATCCTACCCTCTCTTGATTCTTATTTTCCACTAGCCTGTCCCACAACTAATATCTCTCACCGTTCAGGACTTCCACGTAAGTTTTCTTTGTATTGAGAAAATAAGTTTCGAAATGCTGTTGACTACAACCTTGCGCCCCTGACCATTCCAATTAATAGTACGATTAAAATTTACGACTACTGCCGAAACGCTGCTGCTGATACTTTTGAAGAAATACCTTTCTCTTTTTATAATCTCATCACGCTACTCAATTTCTATCCAACATTCAATACGTGTATTATTCCCGTTCGAATAAACTCACCATTAACTACTAATGAATATTCAACTCACGGTGATATTTTCGAAGAAGTAAATGCTGTCAAATATGCAAGAAGGCTATCTACCCATAACACGATTAGAGATAAGATTTTCTACAACATTTATTTAGTCCTACTACTCTCGTATGAGTACATTGAAACATTTACGCAAACGTGACGTAGTCCCCAGCAATTGAAAACCTCCTCTCAATACTCGTCCACGTAGAATTTATACGGAACACAAAACGCATTTCGCTGAGGCCCCTCGCAATGGGTGCAACGGTTTTCCCCGCCCGCACGCGGCGCTGAAGGCTGAGACAGCCGAAAAGCTGCGGGCCGCCCGCTGGCTCCCCGACTATGCGGGACCCCGCGCGGCAAAGGCTGCGCGAGCGTGGAGTCTTTTTTGATCGGTATTCGGGACAAGGGCCGAGGCAAATTTAGTGGTAATGCATACGAACAACCGCGGTGAAACCAAAAACGAGGTTAATTGCGTTTTAAGAGAATAGTGGTAGAAGTTACAAATAAATACTACTAGAGGCATCATCATGAGAATTAGCACGCATTAAAATGTAATAGTTATCGACTGTTAATTCTTAACACTTCACACTGGGTGACATTTGTGAATACAAAAACATTATATAAACTCACGCAAGGGAATGCATAAACAACTGAAAAAGTCTCGGTTTCGCAAGTGTGTGTGTGTGTGTATATATATATATATAAACACACACACACACACACACACACACACACACACCTTTCACATTACATTACTTTGGCACACGTGAACCAAGTGCGATTACTTCTCGTCGAAAGTAACGTACTGATCTTCAACACCACTTAATTGTAACATCAATATGACATTTTATTAACAATGAAAGCAGTTTTCAACAAACGCACACATGCATGCTACAATTCCAGTTTTTAGAACCCTCCACCACTTCCATTCACATTCGGTATCGCCGACCTCGCGCGAACATCCCTTGAGGGGAAATCTGTACATCCGAGCTGTACTTGCAGCAAGACGTGAAAGCAGTTAAGATGTTTTTGTGGCTTCTCTTCGCCAACTCCGCGAAATTCCTCTCTTACCCCTCCCCTTCTTAACCCCATCTTCGGATGAATTGCGAACTGCAGTTTGTGCGAGTCGCAACGCGACATCTTGTTCTCTGGAAGTTTCTACTACAGATATCTCTGCGACACATTTCCCACAACTCCGTAAAACAAACAGCGGCGTTACCTAATTAGCCACGTTCAAGCTGCGGCCTTCAAATCTCGGTAAACAGTAAGTGGGGCGGTCGATGCTCGACTCTTTAATGAGCACTTCGGGCAATGAAGCTACTAAGAGGATTGCTCGCACGCACTGAGACTCGCGCCCGTAAAATCTGCTTTAGCATGTTTCATCTCGCTGCCGTCTCGCTTGAAACAGGCTTTCTTTGATCACATACCTGCGGGGGAGGCATCCCGTTCCAAACAAATGTTAGTACAGTGCGAGTCTTAATCTTCAAACATTTACAGGAAAATATCACGAATACGGTGGTGCGATTTTTTTCCTCTTAATTTTCAGTAGAGAACATTAGCGAGACGATGATTAGAACTCACTTTACGACTGTACTCTAAATGCCACATAGAAAACGACAGAAGCAATTACAGACTCCATTAACCTGACAAACAGAAATACGAGAATTACTTCGAAGGGCAGAAAAAAATGTCAGATTTTTTTCACAAATCGACCTTTGAAAAGCTTGATGGATAACATGCGCAAGATGGTAGTTGAAATAAAAATATTATAATTTCTCAATATTATTATAATCACTAGAATTAACGAAAGTGAGCACAATTTAATCCGATGTTCGTTAATGGCATCTGCGTAAAATGGTTAAAAGTTGCAATAATTATTTGCTTATGAACAAATTACAATTAATGCTACACGAGAAACATCTATAAGGGACTAACGTACCCATTACTATCTTCCGGACAATTTAATTATAAAAAAATGAACTTAAAATCAACATTAAAAAGGAAATATTCGTAAATATACTTCATATGTGGAGAAATGACATGTGATATACATATGATGAATGGAGGAATAACAAATAAGATGTTAAAGTTACCAAAGAAAGTGAAGTATAAGTCAATATTAGTTTAGATTATGAAATACAGTTAAGTATGCAAGTAAGATGAAGCATGTCCCAAAAACCGTAAATAAAATTCAAAAGGAATTTCAAGACTAGGATGTCCCAAATCATACTCTGGAAAGCACCAGGGGAAAATTGTAACATCCCACACGCGGGATTTGCTCCATAGTTTTTTTGACACACAGCTAAGGCAAACGGATAAATGGAACGCTTGTAGAATGCGAAATATAATGGTGATTCAAAAATAAGTACTTTTAACAACTTATTTATGTTAGCCTGGATAAAAAAAATCACCAAATTAACACGACCATTTTGACTCTCTTCCATGTCGACGGCGAAGCTCCAGAGTTCGGCTTCAGAGATTGATATAAATTTATAAAACATCCATGCGTCAAGCCAACAAAATTTACAACGCACTTTATATCCAAATACGGCTACAGTTAATCTTAGCAGTTTCCCTCGCGTAACTACTACTAATGCATTTCTACTTAATGTAACACATGCATTCCACACGCTTTTAGATTAGATGTTTGTCATAAAAAAAACTTGCGCGTCGCCCTTTCGCGACATGGCGGCTACGACGCGGCGCAGCGGCGCTCCGCGCGGTACAATGCTCCTACGACTTCGCTCGAAACCTCTTGGCGGGCCGCGACACGAAGCAGAAAGTCGTTTCCAACTTTCCCCCTGGTGGGCTTTCAGCAGGTTAGGCGCCAATATCGGGTCACAGTCTGTAGCGCACAGCCTCCGTGGGCAAGGCCTTTTCATTTCACTTTGCAAAGAATGCCGAGGCGACCGACGGGGGCGGAGGGTGGGCGGAGAGGCGGTGTGGAGCGAGAGCACTGGGTCGATTACTTTGCCAGGGCTGTACGTACACAGCGACCCCCCCCCCCAAAAAAAAACGTTGCGCGCCGTCCAGGAAACTTGGTGGTTCCGGACACCGGTGCTGGTTTCAATGACCTTATGAGACAGCTTCGACCCCGCTCCACCAACAGTGGAAGGTGGGATTTTCCAGGCGAAGAAAATCTTCATCTTAGATTCTTTATAGGTGACTTACTCGTATTGCAAATGATTTTGGACTGTTGAGTATAACATGCAAGATTCACCATTTTGTTGGTGAATCCGAGGATTAGTACCACTGCCAGATAATTTAAAAATAAACTCGTTAGAAGGAAGTCAGGGATCATGGACCAGCGAGGAAATACAGCGAAAGAAGCTCTGCCTCGTACAAGATACAAATTCAAGAAAAAATGCTTTTGATTCTGAATCATTCAAATGTCTCGCATTTACGAAGAATGCCGCCGTAATTTTTCCGTATCATTTCTCAAATCCACGTACCATGATTAGTCACTAGCAGTTAACGTATGTACAGAATCAGTATATTATTTTCCTGAAAGGATTGGTTCAAATTGCGCTGGACACCCAAAATGAAGAAGCCGTGATTAGAAAATGCCTACCTTTAAATTCCATCCTCGCAACCTCGGAAATGGAATCTGTGAACAAAGTGTACTTGCATTTTAATACTGCAATGTTCGTCACCTCTAGCTTTTCACTGCCAATCATTTCCATAAACATTTCATAAAAATTGCGTTGCATTTCCTGCAAAATACCTGATTTCTTTTACGTAGCAGGCTATGTGCTTTTCACAGACTCACTACGATCTGGCTCCCAAGAGGAGTCCCGACGTACATTATACCAGGAAAATCCCGTTTTTAATATACTACACACAATAATTATTTATATTTCGAAATATCAACAAGGGCGGATAAGAAAATAAAATCATACACTGCTTCATTCTCAAACATGTCCTCTGATTTTTTGTTCATATTTTACAGCAAAAAACATTCGAATTGCAGATCATTACACCACTGTGATAAAAACACAATACCGAACAAACCATTGTCTATTTTCATCAGCGCTATATTAATAATCCGAATGGTATATTCCCCACTCAGTTTGTTGATACTGCTAGTATACTTCTAGTACGCATTTGCTACAAACAATGTTTTCAAAGCCGAGGAATTTTTCGCCATTTTAAGAATAAAATTAGATTATTAACAAATTACTATCGAATGTCCAAACATCACAATGGATCCTCCAGTGAAGTAGCACAAAAGATCAGTTGGCCGTCGGTCCGATGATTTTTGATGAATTTTATTGACATTTTAATTATGACATATTACGCGATGAATTTTGAATCGACGGTTGCCTTTGAACATTCCGCCAATGTTGTTGCCAAATTTTCCCAACCTCCGCGTGCTGCCGCCAATAGCATTCCATGTGGTGGTCGCGCGACGCACCAAATTTAAGGAGCTCTGCACCGGCTAGGAACCCGAATCAAATGAACTATTCTCGTCGGGCGTCTAAGTGAAGCAAACAACGGAACGACCTGATTTTCGTAAAATATTCTCGTTGCGAGGTTTCGTGCGCCGCGCCGTCGGCAGCGCGCGGCTAGAAATAGGTTCACGCGCGGCGGCGGCGGCGGCGGCGGCGACGGCGGCGGCGGCGAGAGCGTGCCGTGCGGGGCCCTCAACACTAGCGCTGGGCAGCAATGTGCCGAGAACGAATCCGACACGCACCCCGCTTAGTACAGAGGTACTGCCAGGGTTAGGTAGTATTTAAATACTTAACTTTTTATTTCGTAAATACTCACAACTTGTTCATATTTTTTAAATACTTTTGTACTTGGAAAACAGTATATTTGAGTTTTTTTCGACAAGTATTTTGGAGATGTATTTAAATACATAAAATAGGTGTCTTTAAAAAACAAATACTTAAAATACTTCAATACAAAATAAAATTTATTTTTGCTTTCATTCCAAAGTTCGTGGAACAATTAACTAAGATATGCCTGATTTTTTCTTTATTTTCGTTGTTTTTTGGTTCAATTACATAAGAAATTAATGTACATTATAGTTATTGTTAAAAAATGTGTATGACGCAATTACTAATTTATTGTTATCGACAATTACAATATATTGATGCAATAAAAAATATGATTCAATTGTATATGCAGTATTTTTAGTATTTCAAGTATTTTAAATATGCATGTATTTAGCAAATCAAAACCTAATGTATTTCGAGTGTGTATTTAAATACTTATTTGCAAATGATTTTGGCGAAGTATTTAAATTCTAAATCCGAAGTATTTTGCCCAATCCTGAGTACCACAAATCTCTCTGCACTATTTCGGAAACCGATTTACAGACTCATCCTATGGCAGAAACTAAACGTCTTGTCCCTTAATGCATCCGTGCTCACGAACTGATTCCCGTCGCGGGGAGGTCGGTGAACGAAAGGAAAAACGAGACGAGAAACTGCGCACACGAGGTCATTCTGTTTTTGAAATGAGCGCATTTGTTTCTGTGGCTTACAGTTTTTTTTTCTGACCGGACTACAGGAAGAAATTGCAAAAGGATTCTTTTCAAACTATTCTAGAATTGCCGAACGTACTAATATGCTACTCGATTGTAAGGCATTTCCTTAAAAAAGTCGTTTTAATTTTTTTTAAAACTTTTCTCCAACAAACTATGTGGCAAAAAATATTTGATATAAAATACGGTGGACATTATACCTTGAACAGAAAGATATTTTGTTAATAGCGATGGCCGAAGGTCGGAGTATTGTCATTTCCGACTTCGCACGTTTCATTGAATACGTTTAATTTTTATATTTTAATTCCCTTATATTGAATTTCAAATATTACTGTTGCCATAACATACATTGTAACTACAAACAAAAGCATTTACATAGATTTGTATTTCCATTCTTAATGTTTTTCTCATTAGAGGAAGTTTTCTATTAGACTCGAACACGTCATTCCCTCGACACATGTTCCAATTTCACAAGCTCTGTTAGAATTGTATATACTGCGCAACTGTCAGAACAATCTCATGAATCGCCTCAGGTAAACATTTGGTGCATTCCTATGTTGGGGTTGGCAAGCCCGGTGCGTTTGTTTTCACTATGCGGCACGTGTTTCAAAACAGGCGCGAGCAATGGAGGCGGGCTCTAGTGGCCGTTCACCGAGCGGCGTTTGCCAGCCACTACGCAAAGCTCGTCTTCTATTGCAAGTCCAAGAACGCGTATTTAATTACATTTGAATTATTTATGAAAACACGATTTTGATTTTATATTCTGTAGAGAAGGCCGTATTCTCCAATTTCTTCCCTCACTTTTCAAACACTAATATTTCGTATTGTCCAACGAAATTTTTGTGTTAAAAAGATATAAAACATAACACCACCTAAGAAAAACGCAGCACATCCGCGATTTCATTTCCTTTCAACATTTCGAGATCTTGCACAATTTTACAATCCATTGTGGTCCTATTCTGCTAAGACCGGCAACAATATTGCGTCGGAGCCTGGAGACTGTTCAATGAGCGACGATAGATCAGTCGCCATACGGCAACCTCGATTCCAATCCCAGAAGAGCGAAATCCGCGACCAGGCCAGCGGCCGGAGAGGCGGCGACGGCCGCGCGATATTTTCCAGCACAATTATACCCAAGCTCCGCGGTATTTTTACGTCGAAGAGAGCGCGTCGCCTATAAATAGCTTGTCAAAAACACTCCGTGCTGCCAGTCGCAGCTCTCCACGACCTTTATATAGCCCCGCAAAATAGATTCGGCCCTTGTTTCGTAACTTCGCGAACACGCCCGGTAGCGGAATGGGTACGGAAAGGGAGAGGGAGCGATCTCGCGAGATGAAGCCGGGGAAGAACGAAGCGCCCACCTGCCGGATCGCCCTTTGTCACAAAAAAAGGAAAAAAAGGGAGGAAACCGCGAACAGAAGCAACTGGAAAAGCGCGGGTGGGCATCGTCATTCGACGATGCGATGCGATGTGACAGGGGAGAGAGGAGTGTGGAAAGAGTGGGCGGGGCGGAGCGGGAAGGAGCGGGCCGGGACGGGGCGGGCGGGGCGGGGCGGGGCGGAGCGGGGCGACGTGGCGGGGCCAGCGACGCGAGAGAAGGCGGTGGTTGAGGGACGGCCAAGTTACGTCAATGCCTAACGACGGCGGTGTGGAGCGGGAGGGGCGGGGCAGAATGGATGGATGCGAAGAGAGCACGGTGGGCGTGCGGATGGTCGTGGCGGAGAGCGGGGCTTGGCCGCCGCGGTGCGGGGGCAGCGCAGGGCGCTGGGCGGCGCGAGGGCAGGACGACAGGGGACGGCAGAGGGACGGAGGTCGATTCGCATGCGGCGGCGGCGGCCGGCTGCAGCGGCCTACAATGGATCGCACGGTGCGCGGTGAAGCGTGCGGCGACCCGCGGCGTGCCCCATGCCGTCCTGTCAACTGGACGGGCCCCGCCTGCGTTCTACCGCGGCCCGCTGTCCAACCAGACAGGTGGTCGAGATGTTCTTTCTCGTTCGCTCCACACAACTCTTCTGAGAGATCGTTGACAATTGGAGCTTTAAACTCATTTGATCATGGACGTCTGATATGTGGTTTTTTCAAATACGTAAAAAAAATTCGATATAAACAAAATTCTACTAATATACCCACTTGTCATATTTGTGGTGAAGAAAAATTGAAGGCATTTCCCCTTAACATCCAGAGCGGCATAACCGGAACTCATTAACAATAATATTTTAAAAAGAAAAAAATATAATTACATTGGAATTATTTTATAATGGAAAATTGTGTACGATGGATAAAGTTCATATTTTCATAATTTTATTCAGCTCTACTCACAAATCTATTATTTTGCATGTTCTCTTAGATCGTTACGCTATAAGAATTCATGAAATAAAATACCATTTAATAGGGCTTGTCTATCTCGTTCCGTTAGCATTATTTCAAATATTTTTGAAAAGCATAGTGCGATATCACGAACTTTTTTTTGTTGTTATTTAAGGTCGCATCAACTACTAGGTCATTTGCGATTACTATTTGATTTAACGTTATGGTATGAGGATAAAACGATATGGTGATGATAGGGGGTGAAAGGACGAACACATACAACCATGCCCGAGGCGGGACCCGAACCCGCGACCCCTCGGTCCGAGATCACTGCGGCACCACTGGGCTTAGCGACCTCGGCCCACATGGCCGACTCATGAACTATTGTTTTGAAGTCTTCCTTCGCCGAATATACTCGTAATTAGTCTTCCTTTTGTGACTGATCAGGCTCATTTCGATTCATGGCTTCACGAATATCTAAGCAGAAGGAACAACTGGTTTGATCGGGCTCCGCACAACCACCCGTTATTCTGCTCTCTTCGTAATTTATGATCAAGTGCGAGATATTTCGAGGTAGCTCTCGCCTCGGGGTCGTTTGCTCAATTTGAACAGTGCAAAACATTATCTCTTCCTCCTTTGTCAATCACACTTCATTGTTCAACTACCAGTTAGTCCTATGGTGGTCTTTCGTGCCCCAGACCAGCCATCCTATCAGTGCCAGACATTCCAAAACAGGAAATAATTCTGATACGTTCATATAAATATCTCGCAGCGAAAATAAAGTCCGCATATGTTGCATAACTTAACAGGAAAATTTAAAAATATTGTTGTCATGAACGCGAATCCCAATAAAACGTCCGTGAAGAAAATAAATGTCACTCAAAACTGTGAAACAATTCAAATTACATACGGCAAAACAAACCACTACATGAAACTTGCTCTAAGACCGTAAGCGGAAAAAGTCTTAAATATAATTTGTTTTCATATTTTTCAAAAATGTCTACATTAATCAAAAATAATTATTACAAAATATTAATTTTGTATTAATTCAAGTACTATAGGGGTGTATCGCAAATTGATAATTGAGGCACAAAAGTCTAAGTACTGCACGTCGCCCGCATGTTTCCGAATAAGCTTAGAAGAAGCAGCTGTCTCTACCGTTGTTTCTACACAACAAACAAATTATGAAGAGGAAACTTTATATCTTGTCTAGAACTTGATACCTGTTCACCGAAATGAGTTTTCGACTGTTTGGGTATAATGACAGGTTGTGTCGTATCACCCATAGATGTCGCAATGATTCTGCTTTGCAAAATATTGGCCTCAGAAATAAGACTATCGACAGGCAAAATACCGCAGAATTACCCTACGTTTTATACCTTAAAGTGTCGGTAATAGCTACTCTTCTGTTTTAAAATTGCTTATACTTGCTCCATTCCTATCCCTAATGTTCCATTCTTTCCGAAGTAGTTCTAATACGGTCTCCAATAATTTATTAAACCTTTGTACATCCTCCGAATTGTAGAATAAAACCCCACAATCACGCCAAATGACTCGATCCTGAAAATCGTTGCTTTTTTACTTTACCCCTATGCCCTGAAGTTAAATTGAATTGCGAATTAAAATCTTCGAGCATAATTTATTTAACTATTCTGAACGAGAAAGGCCCATTCCAATCTGAACACTCTTGGACACTAAACAAAATTAACGAATTGTCCGTTTAATAAATTCTCAACAAAAACGCACGTCTCAATGTTAAAAACATTCGTTTATCTAACAAACAACTGATGAATCATATCGTGACGTATCCCTCACATGTTGATACGAGAGCAAATAGTATTTTTTTTACCGTTGTACCAGGAGTACTGCAGGTTAACCTGCTTAGGGTTGAGAGGATGTTAGGAATCCTTTCGATTTAACCTTCCCCGGTTACCACCCACTTCCATAGCAAATAGTCTTCAGATTTTAAAAAAAAATGCTTCGCCATTTGTACGATTAATTTTATGATTTCATAAAAAAAAAAGTGTGCAAGCAACACGACCACTGGAGGGTGTTCGCATCACAGCGGCAGCGGCGGCGGGCGCAAGCGCGGCAACGTCAGCGCGAGCGGTGGATGCACTTGGCGCGCGAGGTGTGGACGGGGCGATCGGTCTATCGCGATGCGTGACCTCTGACCCTTTCGCCCCAGCGCCGAGCGACACACACGCCGCCCGCCCGCCACGCGCTAATAGCTCTCCGCGGGCGTCCGACAGCCGCCGCGAGAGGGCGTTTTCACAGTTCGATGTTTTCACACCTCATCGCCGACCCGATGCGCTCGCCAAACCCAACGCTGCGTTGCGTCGCGACAAAAAGCAGGTTTACGGAATTAGAGATTCGATGGCATCCCGTACCAATTAAGGAAAGCGCTCGCGCAAAATCATTTTTGGACGCAATTACTGATATCACTTGACACGTCATTATTTAATGAAAACCCTTAGTCAAGGTTTACAGCTTGTGTTTTCAGCAAGAAAACTGACACACGGAATTATTCCTCGAAAAAGTATATTCGCATCGTCCTGTTTATTTTCTGAGCATTTCTAGGGTTAACTAAATAGTATTCAGAACAAATGTTACTTCCATTATTTTTGCTTTTAGGAACTCCTTTCTCGAACTCTGTCCTTTGCTTCCTCGATTACATTTACTATCCACTAACTTACATGAACTTAATAATTACATTTTCCCAACCACTAACTTACATTTTATTTATACATACGCTTGAACGGATACAAAACAAGTACATTATTATAATACATACACGATGATTCGCCCCAAGACGGTGGGAGCTCATGGGCTTCAGCTGAATACAAAATACACTATAATCAGCATACATGAAAAAAATCTTTATGAGAAAACGTCAAGTCGGGTGGGCTCCATTCCTGTATTCATCCCACCGAGAAAAATTCTGGGTGCGCTATTGATATGTACATTATGGATGCGAAGATTTTGCTGACAAATACTGGAATTCACTATTTGAGGCGGTATTTTTAAGGGGATTTTAACTTCTCTCGAGTGATTTTCATCACACGTAAAACGCGTTTTTTTCACAAGCCTGTCAACACTAATAGAATTTCAAAAATCATGAAAACCAGGTACCCTCCTTTCTCAAAGATAGACCGATTCCTAACACCAGGAAACTCCTTTACAAAATCCAAATCAAACGCGCACAGGAAATTCAAAACGGGAACGACAATTGGACGAATCAAAACGCATAAAACAATATCTCCTCCACGTCACGCATCACCAGGCATTCCCCTCAACGTCCCAACCACCCGCCCGCCCGCTCGCCTCCACCCATCTCCCGAGCGCCAGCGCGCTCCCTCGCGCCGACGAGCGAAACTTCTGTTGACAGCTGTTGTCGCTTATCACGCGATGTCAGCGTCGCGCGCGCGCGCGGGCGGGCGGGCGGGCGGGCGAGAGAAGGCAGGCGAGGCGCGAAAGGCGCGCCACCACGCCGCCGCGTCACCCCGTATCACCCGGCGTCACCCGCGCCCCACCCCGCCCCCGCTGCCCTCGACCCCCGACCCGCCGCTCCCTCGGATCATCGTCCCGGCGACACCGGGGGCGCCACGGGGTCCCACGGCTGACGGAAATAAACGAAATGAAAGCGAGAGGAGACGACTGTGACGGCGGCGGCGGCGGCGGGGACGACGAGATTTCTCCTGCATGCTGCTCGCGTTTAAGACTTTTCTTTACGCCTCCGCGTTCGCACGACCGGCAGAGAAACGGGTGTATACGCACTCACAAAAGGCGAAAGACACGGGCCCATAATATTGCAATGGTTACGTCTGGCTGTTGCCCGAAGGAAGTTCAGTGAACTTTGAAGCCGAATCAAATTGTAATTCTTTTTACTGGAGAATACATTAAAATATACTCTACAACTCGATTAACGATAATAGAGTTCTGTATTTTCAATCTAAACTTACCAGCGGCATCAAATGTGCTGTTAATGAAAAGGCACTCAATTGTAAAAAGTAGCACATTGATATATTATATCGAAGAGAGAAATATAGCAACTTTTTTTATTTCAAATATATATAAAACTTGCACTAGTTACCACGAATGAACGTATGGCGTTAACGATTATCGCAACGTTAATCGTTAGCCACAAGAGCTCGACGAATCCGAAACTCATTTTAACGATGTAATGACATTACTCTAATATTTTACGTATTAATGAAACGACGTATGCTTTATGTTTCAACAACCACAAATTTTGAAAAATACAACGAAGTCCTGAAACTAAAGAGGAAAAAATAAGGTTTTATTTTGTCAACGAAACACTCTTCAATTGCGATACTCCTTTAAATATGGAATATTATATTTTGTTAACACAATACAGGCAAAATAACATGTCTTACCCCTGCAGACATGACGGGGCAACAATACAAGACGCGAATATTTGCATATTGCTTTTAAACAAATCTCCTGAAATTAACATTCAAAACTGCACCGCAAGCGCACATCTAATTTCTCTTAAAAATACCAGTGGGAGAGAGCAATCGCCAGATCGGTTCCGCCCGAAGGCGAGCCGCCGAGGGCCGGGCGAGCAGGCGGGGCGGCGGGACGGGCTGCGAGACGACGGTGGCGCCACCGCGCCGCTCGCGACCCGCGTCACGCGCCGAGGAAGAAGCGGTGGGGGCGGAGCGGGGCTGGCGGGGCGAGGCGGAGCGGGATGTGTCCGGGCGCAGGTCTCCCTACATGGCCACGAGGCCCGCGCCGGGTGCACCGCCCGCCCGCCTGCCCGCCCGTCGCCCGGTCGCTGGGGGCGCCACGCCCACTGCCAGGCCGCCGCCGCCACCCCGGGATCAATCAGACGTGTCCGGAGCGCCGCGCCGCGCCGCGCCGCTCCGCCCGGCGCCGCGCCGCGCCCCACGTCTGCGCATGCGCACTGCGCCGCTCATTTCGCGCCCACCCACGCCCCCGCCCTCGCCTCCGTCATTGACGCCCGCCTCCTTGCCAGGGGGTTCGCGTGGCAACAGCGACGCGAGGAAGCAATTTAATTCCCTTTTACACGGCACTGAATCGATTTTCGTGAATCAAAATTTAGCACTACAGAATGTTGAACTTTTTTGGTACATACCTGACATTTCTCTAGCAAAAAATTGAAATTAGACATTCGCTTTGAATTTAAAAACGACATTCACTTCAGAATTCTTAAATCGCCTTACTGAACTTCAATGCGAAAGTAATTTTAGAGTCAATCGATGCTTTCCGTGCCTATTAAAACATCAGCTATTATCAGCACAGAGCAATTGGACATAGCCGTTTTTATTTTCATTCCATTCCATCGAGATACGCTATTGCATTCGATTTATAGCCACTATCCCAAACATGAGCACACACTTCTTTTCCCAAACAAAATTTTATCGATCTAGGTGTCTCCACGGCTGCCCAGCTTCCAAGTTTAAAGGCGTCAACACACCAGGCCTTGCTTCGCTCGCACCTGCTCGCCGCCAGCATTTCATTTGACCTTTTGTGGTAATAGCAGAACGGGGAGAAGCGGGCGACCGCCGATCTGATATATGTAACAGCGGGCGGGTCTTAAGATGTCAGGGCGGTTGGTCGAGAAGTATCCTGCGGCCTAATCCAATCACTCCCTGACATTTTCAGATCCACGCCGCTGTTGCCTCGCGTGTTCCACACGAAGACGCGGCAGTGTGACAGCACGAACAAAATATTCCACTAGCTTTTGATTGCTACGGCACTAAAGGCTGTTAATGACCGAGAAACACACACACACAAACACGCAGAGGCGGTCGGTTGGATTTCATTGCTTCTCTGCAACCAACACGCGTGGTTAACAAGGCCACACGTTTATGGGCGTGGTCGCCGAGAAATGTGCCTGGAAATCTATAAATTGTAGATATTACTTTGAAAATATTTGTAGAATTACGAGTCAGAATAGAATGCCACACACATGGCGTTCGCTAGTGCGATTGTTTCTCTATTCACGGGCAAATGGATGTGTCAATTCTAAAGCGAAACATTTGAGTCTATGATGGTTCCAACATTCATCACAATTTTTACGAACATTATTCACAATTTTCATATGTAATATAAGTGTTTGATGTTTTACCCACGTTAGATTACGTTAGAAGACGAAACTGCTTGTTAGTTTAGTTTGTTTTCATGTTTTCCAAACAATACAGACGTACGATACGAAGTAGAATAAGTAACTTGATAGATTTCAAGAAGTATTACTGCATCAGGAATTATCTTTTATATTAATTTTGAGGACAGGCATCTAGCATGGTGCCACGGGTGACCGGGTGGCTGGCTCAGCCATCTGCATAAGCGTGACAACCTGCCCCGGGGAGCTTCTGTACCTTTCAATTGAAGTGGGTGCGCGTCCGTTTGTCGCGTCTTGTGTGATCTCTGCACCTGCCGCTACGCCTTTGTTGGCCAAACGTCTAAAGCAGGTACAGTTACGTCCAGCAATTTTCAACACCAGCGGCACACTGTACGGTTCAATGCAAGTAGGATAACAAATGGTTTGATGGAATGCCGACGACAAGAAGGATTCTAACTAGCCACGCTGTAGCCAAGTGGACCGTTAGTACAGTGTGATTTCTAGGAATTCAGGACGGGTCTGAAGAAACGTTACGCATGTAACTCGCTGAAGTCATATACTACAGATGAATGTCTCGGCGTAAAAAAAAACAACAGAATTCAGGCTATTGATTTTAGAGATAACCAAAAAGCTGAACACTGCTCTCATTCTTAAATAAACACTTTATCTCGTCAAGCAGCTGCGAAGTTAGAACATCAAATAAAAATCCAAACCTCTAGAAATTCGTTGAAGTACATCCGAGATAGGTCATCTGGATATCAGAACACCAAATAACACTAGGAAATGGGTGATGATGTAGAAAGCATAACAGTAATAAACGCCACAATGTTGATGTGAAACGTAAAAATCTAGTAAAAATTAAAATTTTCACAACCAATCACGTGCATGTTTGGAGCGGGTTTTCTTACCTGAACGCGTGCATTTTAAGTAAAACATTGAACGGCAGAATAATTTCCCAACGACACGAAATCACAGTCAGCTAATTGCGTGAGAATAATTTTCCTGAAATTACAAGCGAGTTTATCAGCCTCATTATACTATAGCTCGCAGGCAATAATGAAGGTATCTGGTTTCCAAACAAGTAAGTTGAATTGAAGTCTGAGTTGAAATGACTCCTTATGAAATTAGTTTTCTCGATAACCTTATATCTACTAGCGTAATTAATGAAGAGTGAAATAACGTCCTGATAAAATGATAGCAATTAAAATATAAATATTGCTCTATCAACAAGGCTATTATTTCAGAAAAATCACTAGCAAACAGATTTTATCTTAAACCATTTGATTCTTATATATAGAACACTGTTTTTAGAAGTTTTCGATTATCTGAAAATCGTAGTTGCACAGTAAAAGGATAGTCTTGAATTGAATGGTCGTGAAGTAAAATAAAATGACGGAGGAGAGTAAGGAAATGAGACAGAAGGATAGGCACTGAAGGACAAGTTAATCAGAGAAACTAAGGAACCAATAAATGACAAAGTGGTAAAAGGTACGTGAAATTCAGATCCACACGACGGGAAGACAAAACAGCGCGAGACCCGAGAAGGAAAGGGTTGACGTAAGCTGTCATTCTCCACTACGTAGGTATCTTCGAAAAACATTCCATTGCGTCCAAACAAGGAGACAACACCCACGCGTCCCGCGTTAGCTCACTAACCCAGGCACGGTTCTCTCCGCCGCGCCGCCTCACGCGCCTTAAAAAGACACAATGTCGCGGCTGGGTCGAGCGCAGAAAACAGAAACTCCGTCCAAAAATCGCACAAAGGAAAATGTATCTCGCAACACAACACACTCTGGACACAGACCACGAATGATTCATGATCAGGAGCTGGCCATCATTCAAACTATAATGCTGCAATTTTCATCTGCAGCCGTGGTATGATGTTCGCGATACCATGATCTAATTTCCAGTCATACGAAAAACACTAAATCATGCAAAGGAGGAGCATTTCATCACGGAATTATTTTAAGAAAATACTCCAAACAGGAAAAAATAATTTGCAAGTAGTACTTCATTTGGAATGGAATAGAAGATTCCGTTGCAACAAATTCGGAAACAATCATCGTTACACATCACAAAATCATATGTTGTCCGCGGTTATGGAGACCGTGCTAAGTCACTCTTACGAGGCGCGTGAAGGGGCGTGCCGGCCGGGGTGACGTGGGGTGGAGCAAGCGTGGCGCAGCAGGCATCGCGACGCCGAGCAGGGCGCGTCCGCTACCCTCGCATCCTCCCCTCCGCCCCACCCCACCCACCCATGCCCGGCCCGGCCCCGCCCTGCCACGTCGCCCGCTCGCGCGCGCGCGTCACATCACGGCGATCGGATATTAAAGCCGACGCTCTCGGCTGGTTGCGGCGGCCGCCACCGCCGCTGCCTGTGCCTCAGCCGCCGTCGCGGCGTCGTCACCTTAAAGCTGCGACGCGCCCCCCCTCCACCTTGCCGCTGCCGCTGCCACCGCCCGCCCGGCCGCCCACCGACCCGACCCGGCCCGGCCCGGACGGCAGGGCCCGGGACTTCCCCGGGGCGGTTGCAGCGGCCCGCCCCTGCGCCCGCGCGCGCGCTCGCCCGCGCCCCGCCCCCGTCGCGCCGTGGAAATGGGCCAGGGCTGCCAATGGACCCGGGCGCGGGCGCGGCCCGGCACGGTGGGCGGCATGCGCGGGCTGGGCGGTCACATGATTGATATAAATGGAACAGTGATGCGATAAGGAAACTCCCAGTGTTCTATGACCTCTGACGAGGGATCAATGTAATCACACGATATTTGACATTCACTTCTATTTCGCGTTGAATTAAATTCAGCCAAACTTCAAAATGTCAGATCCCGCATCAATAATACACCGAGGACACTATTTTCTTCTATTATAACATGAGAAAAAGGTACAGCTCAACAGATTAACAACAGCAGGATAGAGAATAATATCATCGACGAACATTATTCAATTTATTTCAACTTTTTTCTTTGCCATTCCCTTGTTCAACTTGCTCGTGTTTTGGGAAATACAATATTCATTAGTTTTATCAGCTAAGGAGAACATAACTGGTAATTTAATAAAATGGCTTTCCTTCTGAGCTTCTTTCTCAAACAATTCTGCCCGATTTGGTTCGAATGTTGGTAAAATTTAACAGAAGTTGACATTTTGGAATTATTTCAGTAAATGCACTTCGTCCCACCGTGCAACAGAAGTTACGCCGGGGCGGAGCAAATATGAGAGGGTCAGGGGAGGAAGATTCCTAGCGACCGTAGAATTTCAAAGGAAACTTGTGGGAAGTAGAAAATCGAGACGACGAAAAAAGCGAAATAACTCCCAGGAGGTCTCTTAAGCTTGAAGGGAGCGATTACTATGAAGTCATTAAAATACAGTACTAAATTTATAAAAGATTTTTTTAAATACAGAGAATTATTTTATGGCTGCTCTAACCCCACAGTTTGTAGAGAAGTTAAGACTTCCACTTCAAGCCTCCCACAATCATGATTTGCCAACAAACTTTACGGAATTATGAAAATTAGAGGGTACGTTCACAATTCACGATTACTAGCCAAACACGACAGAAGTAACAGTTGCCATGTTGGCCGACGAATTTACTGTTCGTCAGTCGAGGTCAATATTTAGTATTGTCACTATGTCCTATGGAATTATACTACATGTTTCGAAGACCAGGAATTAAGTCATCCATAGGCAAGCTGCTGACTAATTTTCCTACGCATCACGGTGGACTTACCGATTCGATGTTATATAATTCAATTTCTTGGTAGTTTCGACGGAAGTTCTTCGAAATTGAAATTCAAAGATAAACAGTTTTCTTTTAAAATTTGGGTGCCCAAAGACCATGTTATATATGGCATTACTCATTTTAACCCCCGTCCAAAAATGTTTTCAATTTCTTATTTGCCAATACTGTAGTTGAAATAAATAGTCGTAAATAATAAAATTTAGCAGTTGCGAAGGCATTTACCAATAGACCATTATTTACTGGAGCATACGCGTGTATGCCACCCAGAAAGGAGAGAGAGAGAGAGAGAGAGAGAGAGAGAGAGAGAGAGAGAGAGAGAGAGAGAGAGAGAGAGAGAGAGAACTTCTTGGATAATTAGAACTCGCGCTCCACAGTACCGCGATTTAAAAAAATACAAGAGCCGAGGTTAATCCAGAAACCGGAAGCGCGCTGCAGGATATTGAGCTAGGCATGAAGGAAAACCACAAACCAACATTTCTGGAGACTTTCCGGGAAACTCTGACATCAACTGATTGTATCAGGAGACGAATAAGTACCAAACATTTACATTTAATAAAACATTTAGCGCTATTACAGTAAAATGCGAAAAAATGAAAATACTCTTACCCCCTCTAATCACAATTTAGCCTTAGAAATTTTATTTACACGTCTCTTATTTTCTCAACTTGTCCCATCTTCCTTACACGCGTATCAAATAAGCCACTTTATGTTGACTTTCTGGTTGCCTTCCACTGTGCACATGTTCATATTAGCTTTCGCTATACTGCCAGCTAGACACGTGCGTACAACACAAAGAACAGTTTTATCTTAATCTTGTTGACATGAAGAGGACTCTTTACACATCCAATCTCAACCATGTTTTGGATAGCTCCGAGACATGGTTGTTCTAATGCGTATTAGCGATCCAACCTTCGGAGTTACGGCGAATCTGGAAAAACGTCGTGCTTAAAACGTTTAATTACAAATGTTGCCTACATAGAATATTTAGAATCTTTTTTATTTCTTCTGTATTGTTTTATTTAATAGGTTTTTGCATGAGAGGCATTTGCATCTCTGAAACGAAACAATTCACCTAAGCACGCAATAAAGAAGCAATTTACATGGCATGTATAAGCAGGGTGACGCACAAAAGTTGCGAAACTCTGCTTATCACACTATGCACATTGGAGTAAAGAAAACAATTATAAGAAAACATATGTACGACCACCTCACACGGCGCGCAGAAAACTCATGTTAGGCACGGCTAGCTAAGTGCACTCTCATGCTGACAGAGCGATTTGTCTAATCACGGGCGTAGCGCACAATAAAGTCGCAGATCGCCGCCCGCCCGCTCGAGCATTGACACTCGCCGGCGCGACGCGGCGGCAATGCAATGTTGCACAAGCCGGACGGAGTAGCTCGCCTTCGTCCGCAGGACCGAAATATCACAGCGTGACGACGGCGGAGGCGCCGGCGGCGGTGACGCGTCCACCACGTGAGAGCCATGCGGAGGACGACGAGGCGGAGGACGAGGAGGGGGCCGCGTCGGCGGAGGATGAGGCGGCGGGCGAGAGGGGTCCATAGTCCACACGGCGCCGGCCACGCGTGGCGCTTCGCCGTCTCGACCTTCCTCTTCGTGTACGTCAGGCCACAACCATCGATCCGACGTACCAGCTCAGAGCGTGCTCACAGGAGAGTCAAAAATTTAGTTATAAAACTAATTGTATGAAAAGGAACGGTAGTAATTCGTATTAACGAATTATATCTTTATAACCGAATAATTATATTTCATGTTTACCACGTATTTATAATCGCAATAACCACCACCATCCTTTATAAAAATATTTCTTACACACAAAGCTAAAATGTCCATTATGCTTATTCGCGTCATAGTGCAAGTATACTCCACTAGCTCCACAAGCTACTCCACTCGTAAACTCTTCAACATGGATAAATATTTACGAACTCAGATGATAGAGTGAACAACAGTTCATTACCTCATGCTTCAAAAATAATACTTTGATGCTCAACCAAGCAGAGTCCAAAAATTATTTACAGGCTACGGGAAAAAACTTTGCGACGAAATAGCTTAAGTGAATATGCAAGTATGCTTTGTGTAGGTGGATCTTCACAACAAATTTAAGTTCACGAGTTTCCAGGAATTTTAATCATACCTTGAAATATTTCAGCCGTTGGGAGTCACAAGTGTCGAAAACGCAACGTCACCAGTAAATTTGAGAACCAGAAATTCTCCGCAATTCCGCCTTTTTATCCTTTCCACGACCACGGTTTCACCACTTTCCTCACTTCTTTGTCTTCTTTTTCCAATTCGCCAAATGAGTTGGCAGCCTCGGCAAAAAGGGCTTCACACAACTGAGCCCCGCATTACCTTATTACGCCAGCCATCAATCACATCGCGAGCACGTTGTGACCGTGCTAAAACGCCGTCAACAGCGCTCGTGCCATCCAGTAGTCGCGTCGCCGCGTCGCACACTCGACATCTTTCCCCTCCGCTCCACACTCGCCCCACCCTCACCGCCACGCTGGTCTCGCTCGCTCGGCGCATTTACAGAAACGTCAAAGTGACCTTTTGTTCCCCGCCGCCCCGCCTCGGCCCCGCCGACGACCGAGCACCGACTCAGCCGCGTCTGGCTTTGCGGCGACGCCCCGCCCCGCCCCGCCCCGCCCCGCCCCGCCCGCCCCGCCCCGCCCGCCCCACACCCGCCAGCCTGCGCACGTCTGGGTGCAACCGGCGCGTCGAGGTCTGCTCTCGAGCGAACGAACACCTCTCCAGCCAGACGCCGAAGTTTCATCGATCGAATTTTCCAACTTCCTGTTTTCTTTTTCCACTTCCATCTCGAGATTAAGCGTTTGTTTCTTAGTATGCTCCATTTTTGGTCGCTATGGACCATTGTAGCCAATATCCATTTTTAATTCCTTAGCAACAACCATTAAATAGGAGTTATAATTGGAAACTGTAAATTACGACACCCGTTATACACACACTACTTGAAAAAAAGTTGGGAAGGTGCTCGATTCAACATATACGAAATCCACGCTCAAGAAAGATTTCCAGTCGAAAACTTATGTATGAAGCATGCTCCAGATTGCAATAATCATCAAGTTGAAATCAAAATTACCAGAAACAATTTGAAATGTGACTCCGACGGTTTTCCACCCATATTACGATCCCAGACTTCTTAACATGGGTTAACTCAATTCTTTCAGCAATTCTATACGAGCACATACTATATTAATCGGACCACAGAAAAATAATTTTGAATTATTTGTCTTTTTCTTAATTATAGAATGTTTTTCATACTTTTAAATTCATTTTTTTTTCAAATGTCACTCTCAAGGTCCGCAAAAGCCCTGCCTCCTTTCCATCAGCTTCCGTGCTGGCGACGACTCTCCGCGCCCTGTTTCTCCCTGGCGGCGGGGCCGGGCGAGGGCAGACGCCTTCTGAGCGCCTCTCGAGCGGGCACGAGAGCGCCTCTCGAGGATGCGGCGCGGCGCGGAGCGGCGCGGCGCAGAGCCCCTGAGAAGAAGCGCAGGATCAGCGCGCGCTGCGTCAGGCGCGGCACTCAGGTTCCCCTTTCGCGACGCTGCCGCCCGGCGCCACCCACCATCAGGAGGCGGCAGTGAAGGTGCACGAGGCGACGAGGGCGGCGGTGGAGGCGAGAGAGGCGGGGCCGACAGGGAAGGCGGGGGCGACGAGGGCGGCGGAGGAGAAAGACGGCGGGGGCGACACAGGAGGCGAGGGGCATGGGAAAGGCGGGGGCGATGAAGGAAGCGGGGACGGCGGGAGCGACGGGGCGGCAGGGGCGACGTGGGCGACGAGGGTAGTGAGGGTTGGGGGGGTGGCTGGGGCGGCGTGGGCGACGAGGGTAGTGAGGGTTGCGGAGGCCGCTGGGGCGGCGTGGGCGACGAGGGTAGTGAGGGTTGCGGGGGCGGCTGGGGCGGTGTGGGCGACGAGGGTAGTGAGAGTGGTGTGGGCGGCTGGGGCGGCGTTGGCGACGAGGGTGGTGAGGGGGGGAGAAAGGCGGCGGTGGCGACGAGGGTGAGGCGGGGGGGGGGCGACGGAGGAGGCGCGCCGAGAACGCATCCGGCGTCAGATAAGACACGAAGAATTTGAATTGATGTTTGCCCGAGACGCCGAAGACTCGTGATGGTGCGTGCGATTCAGGTAGCAGACTACGTAGATGGGAAGACGTCGCTGCTTATAGTTCCACAAAGCGGAGCTCATTGACGTTCGTTAATTAGCCTGTGTCAGTGAAGAAAGCTCTTCATATCATTCCCTTCTGCTACAAAGAAATAGAGCAGAAATCAGAAAAAAAACACACACACACCAACAGTCAACTTGCTAGTTTTAGAACAGCTACTTAGAGTACTCCAAAAACTGAATTGATTGCAAAAACAGTAACTCATTTTATTACATCTCGCATTCAGTGATTGTAAAGAAAAACAATACGAAAAATAAATACAGCACCGATATTTAAAATTTTAAGTTCAACTTTTCAGAGCCTGACTAGTTACAGTCACAAGTCGCAGTATCACCGGTTCAACAGTTATAGGTTATATAAATTGTTTTCATCTTCTCGCGCTGCAATTAATCTCCCTCCTATGCTCCACAAAGACCGCCATCGTGTTCCCCGCGGGGCAGAGCGAAGCGGGGCAGAGCGGGGCGGGGCGGTGCAGGGCAGCGGGGAGTCGGGATGGAGAAAACGCCACGTGACTCGCGCCGCCGACGCACCGCTGGACGGGGACTTAAACAGATTTATGTAAACGCAATCAGTCGCGGACGCAATCTACAGCCTCGTGAGCCACGGCATGCGCACACGGGAACAAATCCTTCCACATAACGGTGACGGCGCACACTGGCCCTACATGAATTTGAAGAAATGTTGAACAAAATTTAAATTTAAAGAATAAGGCAATCTAGTAAGAATTGTACTTTAAAGAAGTACAATTTAGGAAAGAAAAGTATTCAAGTGTTTACGAATCGGTGCTGCTCATGTATGATAATACAGCGTAATTTTTAAGTGCAGTCATGTGTCGTTCTTGACCATGCCAAAGGAAAATCAGAGATCTGAATACGCATTTCTTTAAACTAGCTACGAGGTAGAGAACGCTAAGGAAATGAGAGAAAATCTTTCGTTGTATTCTGTACTTAGAATTACATGTTGGCCCACGAGACCTTCAGACTACAATCACAATGAAGTGAAAATATTGGAATTGCACGAAAACCATGCAAATATTGGACGAAAGTGGAAAATATATTAAATGTATATTCCGTATTTTCTAAACTGTTCAAGCAACCCAAATTAATAAAATGTTTTATATCTATCTAAATATGGTCCACATTATCGACGGATAAGACGCTTACTCAGCCATCACAGTTATAGAGGAGTTATTCTGAGGAGAGACCAATCTGACAGGTCGGGAAACAAATGAACGTCAAACAGGGCGATGTCATTGCAAGAAATAGTCATGAAGCCATTTACAAATGAGCTAACTGTAAACGAACGCACTGAAAGGGAGAGCATGGGCGCAACTTGCAGTTATGATGCCACCAGTGACCAATCAGTAGCTGTCAAAGCAGGTCCCTTGTTTTAATAATCTCTCTATACAACCTTTAAGCGGTTTCGTTGCCGTTCGCGCAGTTGGTGCGGCCCACTGTGCAGCGGCGCGGCGACGGTGGCAGCAGAGCGCTTGTGCACGCGCCCGCCTCTGCCGCCGCCGCCGCCGCCGCCGCGCCGCGCTTTCATACGCGCAGAGGGCGAGCTCCCGACACGCGTTTCGCGCGGCGCGGAAAAGCTCTCTTTGCGGGCGAAATCCGGTGTGAAATCGCCACGGCAGCCGACGCCGCGGGCCCTGTGGTCGCGCGCGCTAAGAGACGAGCACCCCGCCGCTCCGCGCCGCCAGAGCCGAGCGGACTGTTGGGAGCCCCCACGCGAGGAATAAATGAATGGCCCTCGGCGATTAACCCTCGTGATTATAGGTATGCGCGGAATTTAGCGGCGCCGCGCGTTTTGTGTGACAGAGGACTCGTTAGAGAGCGCCGAGCGCGGCGGACTGCAACTGATGGCTCGCGGTTTTGGACGCTTCCGTTAACTAAGCTGGTCGTGCGCGCGCTCGGGCAATGCGGTTTGGCGATTGGGTAACATCGAGCAATGCGGGTCGGCGACCGGGCAATGCGGGCCGGCGATCGGGCAATGCGGGCCGACGATCGGGCAATGCGGGCCGGCGATCGGGCAATGCGGGCCGGCGATCGGGCAATGCGGGCCGGCGATCGGGCAATGCGGGCCGGCGATCGGGCAATGCGGGCCGGCGATCGGGCAATGCGGGCCGGCGATCGGGCAATGCGGGCCGGCGATCGGGCAATGCGGGCCGGCGATCGGGCAATGCGGGCCGGCGATCGGGCAATGCGGGCCGGCGATCGGGCAATGCGGGCCGGCGTACGTCCTTTCAATAGCACATATTTCCTGTCGATCCGCAGACTTAATTATCCTCTCCACTCACTGCCCCCAGAGCCACATCACCTCCCGTCGCACGAGTTCTGGAGCGCTTCCGGCGGTTAAGTCGAGCGGAGAGAAGCAAAGCTGGTCTCACCACTACGCGCCGTGACCTAACAATTACCTCTACAGCGTGCCATGGGCATTTTTCCAACTCCCGCCACATAACAATTTATTCACCTTTTAACTTCCCATTACAACAAGCGTCGCGAATCTCGCTGGCGAGCTGTTTTTGCTCTCGAATGTAAACTAAACAATAAAAAAAAGCAGAGAGGGCCTGACGGAGCGGAGTTGAACGAACCGCAGGAGCTTCGCGGTTTGGATGATCGCCAAGTTGTAAGAAGTGCAGGTTGCAGGCGAGGCTACGTCAATGCAGAATAATTCCTTCGCCGAGGAGGGAACGTTACTACGCGAGTTTACTGCAGTCGGAAACTATCTCCCGACAAATCGGGCGACTGGCAGCGCAGCCACCGAGAACCCCGCTCCCGCGTCTTAAGCAGGGATCTTCGTCCGCCCGCCCGCCCCGACGCTTCCGCCGCCGCCGCGGTCAGCACGCCCACATCGCCGCAGTGCGCGTCGCTGCCGCCCGCGCTCCGAAGTCCGCCGCGCCGCTGCCAACGCTCAAGCGACCTCATGGCGGCGTCACACGACGTATCTCGGGGAGCGATAAACTGAATACCTCCAGACGCGATGAATAGCAGGGATGGAAGCGGCGGTCGGCGGTGAATGGGGCAACTGTGGAGGTGGTGGTGAATCATAAACTCAATAGCAATAGTGGGAGGGACGGTGTAGGCAACGGAAGCGGAGGCGAAAAGGGCGGTGGCAGGCGGGACTACTGGGGACGGCTAGAGGCAAAAGAAGGGGCGGCGACAGGCGGGGAGAGGCGAGACGGGGCGGCGCGGATACAGGCGGGGTGGGGCGGTGCGGGGAGGTGCGGGGCGGGGCGGCGACATGCAGAGGCGTTGCCGAATAGGCGTGGGAGAACGGGCGTGGGGCGGCAGCGCCTGTGGCAACGGGAGCTGCGGCGGTTCTCAAACTCATGCCCTGAGCGCGCGCGGCACCGCTCCAAGCAGCTGGAAGGCAGGCAGGCAGGGGGCAGGCGGCGGGCGAGCGGCAGGCAGCGTGCCACTTTGGGCGTCCGGGACGGGCGGCGTTTCCGCTGCGAATTCCTCGCAGGTGGCAGCGAAGGCGGTCGCCGGCGCGGCGCGCAGGTAGCGGCGAAGGTGGGCGACGAGGAGCCGGAAAGACTGGTGGGCGTGGACGAGGGCGTGGGCGTGGGCGGCAGAAATGGCGACCGCTAGCAGGCACGCTTCTTCGAAACGCGAACAGGGAGTCACGCGACACTCGAAGGAGATGGATAAATGGAACACACAACTTTAATGAAAAAATATAACTTGTAATAAAGTACGTTTAAGGTAAAATAGCCGCATTCGTACAAATAGCACTGTAGCTGCAATTAACCGTCTATTCACACAATTCATACGTTGTTTTTACTTTCGTTAAAAATTGGGAAAGTTTTCCACTAAAGATATGTTCCGTTGTTAGAACTTACCAGTCTCTTGTAGAGTTATTGCACTATTAGTACCGTATTTCTCTTAGAATTAAATAATGATCAACATAGAACGAACTTTGTGTTCCAGCAAAACCCGTTTTATGAAGTAAAAACGTTTTTCACGGACATTGTAATAAACCTAATATTTTTAAAAAATACAATACAATTACGCTCTCATACTCATCTTCGTTATCCAACAGGTGCGGCTGAAGAAATGACGGCGACTGCGCAAAGAGAAGGGTTTGGACAGCCAGTGACTCAGATGGCGACCGCAGTTGCAGAAAAGGAGACGGCGGCGGCGGCGGCGCGGTGGTGGAAGCAGCGAGGACGGGAAGTAGGGAAGAGAGCGGGCAGGGCGAGGGCGGCGGCGTTAGCAGCAGGTTGCTGCTGGCAGCAACCCGCGAAGGTCGACGTCTCGCAAACTCCTCTTTTTTCGCCTTCTTTTTACGAAGCCGCTCGCGCTCCGAGCCCTTCACAGGTTGCTGACCAATCAGTCGCTCCGTGTACCGAACGGCGGAATGTAAAACAGTTTCCAATGAAAACGGTATTCCAGGTACGGTTAGTGACAGCCACGTTCCACGCGCATGCTACAGCGTCGTGCAGCCGTAAATGCCTTCAGATAAGAAAGTCCGACTTTATATCTACGAAAGTAATAAGCAGAAAGACGTTCATTTTACGTCTCGCAAACCAAAAAAGAGGTCAGGTTCAGCACTAACGTCTATTACTATTAATAAAACCATTTGCCGGATCTCTGAAACCACCTTTCGTAATTGACGCTCCCGAGTTTCCAAGCACGAAGGTCACAAACGTCATGTTCATCGTTTTACGACACGAATTATGGATCATCCTAGTTGAATGAAGGTTGGAAGTAGCTTGCAATCTTAATGGCGCGAAGTGGTTGCAGAAAAAAAAACAACCTCTTGGCCGGTTGTCGCTGGCGGCGGCGACCGAGGGCCGTGGGCGGCGGCGACGGCGGCGGCGGCGGCGGCTGCGGGGTCGAGGGGCGACGACCCGCGTGACCCCTTGATCGCCCGGGCGTCCGCCCCGGGCGGCGAGGGGAGGTTCTGCACGAACCGCACTCCGAGCGGCGACGGTCGTCACGTCGTCCACCGGACGGGTCGTTCTATGCTTCCCCCGACTCATCGCGTTGTAAGGCCGCACCACCTGAGGCTTCCGTTCTGAAGACTGATACACGAAGTCTGCCGATGTTCGAGGGAGCGCTATTGCCAGTTTACAATACGTCCGTATTCAACACACCTGTTTGTAATAATAGGAAGCTGGTGGCTCACAATACAATACAATACAATACAATACAATACAATAATTGTTTAAGTATAATTTTTCACCAATATATTTATTCAATTGCTTTACATTTACGTTAATAAGAATTTCGTAACAATTTCAACATCTTTTTCGACGAGATTATTCCTCTCCCTGAAATTGCAAATTTGAAGTACTTGTATTATATTACTAATAACACGGAAAATTGGGAAACTTGGCAAACTGACGGCGTCTGCCGAGATTTTTTTAAAACAAATTCTAGGAGAAGTACGCTGTCTAGGAGGCTTTTGTCAGCTCAATCGATCCACTGGCTGGTAAGCTTAAGCTAGAACTTCTGGCACATATGTGACCCTTTTCTTGTAGTCAACAAGTTTATTCAGGACATTCTGGCGAATGATCATACAGCAGTGCAAATAGCGGGTAAAATATCGTCACAGATATTATCTTATTCCGACGAGATGCAGCAGAAGAAAATTACGGTACGAAAATTATTTAAAAACAGCAGCGCTCTACAATTCGTAGAGAATTCCAGAAAGTGAATGGAACACTGAGGAACGAGAACAATGCACACCCGTAATAAAAACCAACAAGAATAGACTTTTAAAATTAATTGCCCGATGTCGATGAGGCAAGATTGTCCAATACGTCATTACACTACCGTAGAGCTTATGATCGATTGTCGTAAATTGAGCGTACCATCGATTTAGTGAACAAAGGAATGGATAGAAATAATGCTGCGTTGCAGAAGCAGCCACCAAGTCGTTCAGAAAGCGAATTGTAATAAAGTGAAGGGATAACGTAACACTGTCAATTCTGAAGAAAAATGTGTTTCAGAACTAAACATTACGGCAATGGAATATGATGTAAATGAAGAAACTGGACACTTTAATACGATGTCCTATGTCTAGTCATCGAATTTAACTATTGCTCATTGGCGACTACTGGAAATGCGTAGACAGGATGTCCCTCCCTGAGCCAGCTGGCAACTTGTCGATCTGAATGAAGTCACAGAAAACTGTGCCAGTAACTTTGTATATTATACTACTAGGGAGTAGGGACACATTTTAAATAAGCACAAACTTAGCAATGAACACAAAATTAATAAAAACTTACAACTTTAATGGCAAGAATGGAAAACCAGAATGGCCCTCTTCTCGCGTAATTTATGATTAGCTCATATCAACACCAAGCCCCTAATCTACGTACGTGGCTGAAGTATCACTTAACACATTCGCTCTCTGAATCGTAAAATAAATGTTTTCTACCCATTTCTTATGCTGCGTATGCAAATCTTTGTTGCGTAGTCCTCATTTTATGGAAACCACCGCCGTTTCTCTACAGCGTGGAGTTGAGCAACTGTATCCGCGCGCCCACCATTTTGCGCACGCTGACACACACACACACACACACACACACACACACACACACACACACACACACACACACACACACACATTGCTGTCGCCTCTCTGCTAAACTCCAAATGAAGTTCGCACGCAGCGCTCAATTTCCAACGCGTCGGCCGCGAGTGTTACCACACGCCGTTTGTGCGGGCGCTGTCAAAGAAGCCGACCAACGGGCTTCTACCAGGTATGTGAAATAGTTTAGAGCAGCGACGGCAATTGTATGTCGGCAGAATGGAGTTTACTGGAGTCCGCCCACAACCTCCCCGAACAGTCGCCCTTGCGTCCGGGGCTGACCAAGACCCCTTTTTACTCACCGCCCCCCCTCACACAAACAAGCTCGCACCCTTCGACTCGCTACATCCATCGGCTCCACCGACCACTTCCTCTCTCTCACTGCGACTTTCCCCACTTTCCCCCCACTAACACGCACCACCCACCTCCATTGCCCGACCTCAGCGTGGCACTGCCGCCCTGCCGCACCGCGCCGCCCCTACTCTGACGTAACGCGTAATCGCAGGGCTTCGCGTGGAGGTGAACTGTCTCGGGAGCGACGGCGAATTGCCACAATGGCTCGGCGTCACACCGCAGCCACGACGGCACGCCACTCGCGGCCGCTTGTCGCTGCAGGTGCGAATATTCACGTCTCGCACATCCTGCGAGCCTTCGCGGAGTTTTAACTTTCTATCAAGTAGAAAAATAACGTGTATCACTACATTCAAGTGAGGCACGCAAGAAATATGGCATTCAATTAGGTTAGGTTTCCAGGTGCATTTTTTTCTGCACTTAACAACTGAATACTTATCTATTCCTTCCAGGTAACGAACGGGGTCGCAAGTAAATGATTTGTGAAAAAAACATTGCCAATGGAAGCAAAGGAGGGTTAATTATGAAGTTGTTTTTTTTTGTTTTGTTTTTTAAGAAGACAAACTGCTAGTTGAAAGGCAATTAGAATCGTTACAGTTCGAATATTTCACCAATGAATGCTTTACAGAATGTGTTTTGTAACGTGATGAAACCAAGTATAGTGCAATAGCTCTTCTGCCTCACGCAGCTTCTACCAACAAAAGAAACCTATGTGAATTCACTTCTCAGGAGTTGCAGTGAAGTAAAGAATGCGGATTCTCACAATGAAATTTTAATTTTACATATCATCATTTCTAACTCTTAACTTGAACTAGGCGAAAACCTTTTTGACATCGACCCAAATGTTTCCAAAACTTCAGCAATTGGCAAGTAAGGTATTCACGTCCCCCAAGTCCAGTCTCTCGGCGCCCTCCAACAGTACCACAATCTGTGGAGACCCATTCTCTGAAACGGGCGAAAGAGAGATACAACACACATCCTCACACCTATCCCCTACAATAAACCAACCCCCACACACAATATACACACTCTTACACCTACCGCACCACACGCACCCCATCTCATACAAGCATCTACACAAAACGCAGTTAGAGTCCCTAGATTTAGGGAGCATCGCAACCTCCGCCCTTTAATATCCTCTCACCCGATAGCCCCGCCAAGCAGCATTCAGAAGCTGAAGGAAAATTATAACAATTGGTGACGTTATGGAGATGTTTAAGACTATTAATATTGATTTGGAACGCATTCATGGTTCTCAACACACAGAATATCCCACAGTTCTAATTCTCCTGGCAACTGGATATAAAATGGCGGGATCAGTGCAACAATGGAATGCGCTACTCTCTGGGCTCTCTAAACGCAGTGGGTGATCGGCGACGCGTGGCGGGGAGGCACGGCGCGGCCGGGAGTTCATTCAGGTGGCCTAGCACACTTGCGGGCGCGGTGCTGCCGCCTCGCAGGTGGAAAGTGGAGCGCGCTTGCGGCTCGCACACGCGCCCGCCCACTCGCCCCGCAAGCGATGCGCGGCCGCCCCACACGCCACTGCTCGTCGCTCGCAGCCACGAGGCCGCAAGGCATTCCCTCCCGCCAACTTTTTGTTAACTTTTTTTTCCCTTTAAGTATTAACTATTTAACACTTAACCCGTGTATTAGAATTTGTATTCGGAAAAAGTCAGAATTTAAAAAAATAAAAATAAAAAAAACGCACTGAGGCCATCTTAAATACCTCCGGACAGTCGAAAGCAGCTCTCCACCTCCATGAAAATGCACTCCGCGTTTGTATTGTTTGTAATGCGAATGCACGTGTATTCATCAAAATTATAAAATGTGCAAGTTTTTGACGATATTATATAAGAATTTATAAGATATTATATAAGATATATTTCAAGATAAATGGTGGCTGACGATATTTAATGCTTTTGACGAATGGCAAAAATTACGTACAACACTTGATGCAAGACCACATTGTCCTACTCATCCATTCAAAGATCTTTTGAAAGATAAATGACTGTAGAGCTTGACATAACAATACAGAATTTTCATGATGACTTTAGTGTATTTCAGCTTAGAGTTCAAATATTAACAGGAATGAAGAAGCAATACATCTCATAAATACAAAATGGCACTCAATTTTTCTGCAAGAGAAGATTCTATTCCATACCCTAAAAACTGACGAAAAATAAATTTAAGAAACAACTTTAGTTTAGATAGAGTTCCTTTTAATAAATATCAACTGAAAGAACAGAGAAAAGAAAGAATAATATAGACAGAGAAATTAAGAAAAGATGTTGCCATTCAACGTTCACGTCAAGCTCGTAATTCATCGAAAGGACTATTATTTTAGCACCTCCATTACAAAACAGAGTACCGTTCCAACAATAAACAACGGATGTTAGAACTACAAAGATTGTACATGTACCTAAGTTTGAATAAGAAATCAAACGTGTTCCCTGCGACGCACTTTGCCCGTCCCTATTGCATCCCGAAAAGGAGTTTGCCTTCTCCGCACGCGCGCGACCGTTCCTCAACAGCTCTCCCCCACCTCGAGTGGCAATACGCCGCCCGACCGTGCTTCGACAACGCACACATTTTCTCGAAGCAGCAACAGCAGCAGCAGCAGCAGCGACTGCGGCACCGGTAGAAAGCCAACGCAGCACGCGGGGACCTCGTGCCGCGTAATGCACGATGACACTACACTCCCAACCACCCCGAGTCTTTCCCACACGCGTCGCACCGCCGTTCGGCACAATATGCATACACACTCACACACACGCGATGACACCATTACTGATGACATGTGTAAGCGCAGCAAATGATGATCAAGCGTTTGTGCCGACTGCAAAACCTGCCGCTGCTGTCGAAACGATGCGCAGTTTCTCGCATGAATGCTTGTTGACCAATGTACACGCTTCGTCAGCCGGTCGCTGACAGGTATGGCCATGAGAACTATTTTCCTACCTAGCCAATGTTCGAGTCCTTCTAAAATGAAGTTTCTGCGACCACCGCGCAAATCCTAGCAAGTGACGATGAAATGATTATCATTTTCTAAATATGAAATAGAAATAAAAGATACGAAAGTTCATGGAAGGTGAAGGCAAACCTTTCTCCCAGAAACAAAATTACTATAATACAATTACAACTAAATAAGTTGACTACAATTATGGATCTACTACACATGCATGAGTATTTCATAAACCGGAGAACTCACCAATCGTGTTGAGACTTACTATATTCATGTCAATACACAAACGGCAACTTACCTGCAACAAAAGAACGTAACAATTATTAATAATCATTTTAAGGTGAACAGGACAATAAAAATGAGACATTAACCAAATATATTCAGACTTTCAACGTAAACATTCACACAAACTTCATACATTTGAAAAATATTTAAATACCAATATTGTAATACAAAAGTATCTTATATGTTTTGACAGATCTGATGTATCAAGTTTTTCCCTTTTGCAAAAACAGGAGTATAATAAAAATTATTTCCCAAAAGACAGGAATCCTAAAAAAAATAGTTCTATGCCCAAAGCCGAGTAACACAATAAAGCGATTTTAGAATATTGCGCAAACATCAAATCGAACTGGAAAAACTACATTCAGCACACACACAGATTATTACATTCGTGGGAGTGGTATCAAGTGAAAATGTTTTATGCACAAAAGCAAACTTCCATAAAATTCAGACAAAAGAGGAAAAAAAAGTTACTTTAATATACACAAAACGGAGATTTCAAAACCACAATTCAAAACTGAAGCGTTCCTACAACAAAAACACCGAAGGATTGTTTTGCATCACGACCAGACCATACAGAAATGAATTTATAATATTTTTGCAGAAAGCGGAACGAGAGTTTACTCAATAGATTGAAGCATCTGCGCATTATTAGAATCAAGGCACAATCAAGAACTCACAACGAAATCGATTGTGACTGTCAGTGTTAACATCAGAAACTACCAAATGACGAATTACTACTATAAACTAAGCACGAAAAAATAAATCCTTGCCTGGCAACCAGTACCGGAGGTGGACAATTTCGGGCACGGGGCAATACTGAAACATACCTCCCCCCCCCCCGCCCGAGAAAATTAAAAATGTGAAATTTGTTTCAAACGACTATTATTTTATTTCAAAAAATAACAAAAATTCCGACGTTTAAGCTAGAAAAAATTTTGTGGAAATATATTTTAAATGCCAGTTTTAACTAAAAGTATTTTAATGATCAAATACGAGTAATACAATTTCCAGGGTGATCTTAAAAACAAAAAAAAAAATGTGTTTAGTTAAAGTTTAATAAAAGTACTTGTTAAACACATGAAATAATATTATGAACTTCAGTGGAACCTATTTTAATATTAGTGTCGTTTGATACATGAGAGACTCCTACCTTATAAGTAATTACTATAATTAACAACTTGAGGACAAAAATTAATTGAAAATTTTATGAAAAATCCGACAAGTATACCGCGACTTATTAGAACTCGAGAAAATCTATAAATTTATATATTTTTCAATTTTTTACTATTTTTCCCCACCAGTCCCATCATCGAACCCCTTGACTTGCGGGTCCCGGGGCGATCGGCCCGATCTGCCCATGCCTCGCGCCGGCATCGCTGGCAACCCAGTTGAAACAACGGCGCACTCGTCGGGCGGGGAACGAAGGCAGAAACCGGGGGCTAAACGAGGCAGAACCGAGTGAAATCCAGCTAAGGGACGCCCCCGAACGGTATCCGTCTCGTAGCGGTTCGGCGGCGGAAACCCGAGGAAAACCTCAACCACCCGGCACGGCGCGGCGCGGCATGCCTGGCCCGGACCCGTTGGCCAAAGATTGGATCCGGGCAGCGCCTGGGATCGCTACCGCTATCCTGCATGCTCCGAGGACGGCCGCCCTTAGCTCGTCAGTTCATCCTTCGCCCCATTATTCAACACGTGGAAAGATCGGCTCCTCGAAATATGACATCTCTCTACTGAATTTCACTAAATCAGTCCTTTACAACGAGGTCAATGCAGGGCATCATGGGCCCCCTAACAAGATCTAGGCATATACTTCGTTTTTATTTCTTCGCGCGCGGGGGGGGGTGTCCTCAAAATGGAATATCTCACTATTTCGCGTCTTTATCGGCTGTGCCACTAGGAGTTGCATGATCGCGACTGTATCGAGCAGTCTGGCGATCATGCAACTCCTAGCGGCACAACCGAGAACGATGCGAAATACCGTGAGATATTCCATAAGACACCCCCCATGTGCCAAGAAAGAAAATACGAAGTATAGTCAGGGCAACTTACTCCTCTCCCTTTTCTACTCTGCGGGCTGCCCCCCGCGTCGCACTGAAATCGCAACTGCATTACTTGTCGGAATGAGTGTCGGCTCGCGTTCCTGGGAATAAGCTGAAAGAGATAGTGATAAAAAATTGCGAACAAAACCAAAAGAAAAATCAAAACCATTTATTTACTGGAAACATTAGTCCTCTCACGTACGTTATTACAAAGACAAGTAATAACCTGGAGACAAGTATTTGCCTGGAACCATCAACGGCGAGAGACGCAATCGAAATATATACAAAAAACGTTTGTTCTACCCCAGCTTGAAGCGAGATGGACGACACAGGAACACACCGCATCGGCAGCGTCAAAGCCGGCGATTCGACCTGTCCACACTATTCGTGACTCCAAACAGCCAAACGAGGAGTCGCTCCGGTCAAAATCGGGAAACGGGATCCAACAGAAGCCGCATCTCTTACGGAGCGCTTTCTTGTCCCTTCACAAGAAACCGTCGTCGCCAGGGACCTCGGGAACCGAACCCGGACACCTCGAAGAACAAAACCCGACCCCGGCGGGACGAGATGTCGCGGCTAACGGGTGCGGCTTCTTTGAACGGCCCGCCGCCACCGCCGTCGCCACCGCTGCTTCGAGAGGGCTGTCCGTGCGCCCGACCGTATAGGATTCGCCGATTCCCCTTAAGCCGCGGCGGCCCGCGGAGAGAGAGGAGTCGAGGGAAGCTCGTCGCCGGGGAGGGGAGGGGGACGTCGAAGGAGAAGAAAAAGAACACGTTTGCCGAAAAAAAGCAAAGCTCCCGCTGGGATCTGGGGCTCGACGCGCACAGCTCCCGCTAGGGATGACATCTTTTCGACGCCGGGAGCAGGGAACACGTGTGCGCAACGACGACTCAAGACGAGGGGGCGCGGGTGGGGAGTGGGGGGCAGCGGACGGCAGAAACCGACGAAAAATTTATCGCTAACGCAGGGGCGACACAGAGGTTGACGGTATCTCCCCAACTTATTGAATAATTCTTAAGCAACATTAAAACGCTGACGGCTGCGGTGTACGCGGTATCAAATTTCGAAACTACTGTCAACCGTTAGCTGCGTTCAATTATTAATAGCATTCTGAATCATTAATAATTTGAGATCTTTAAATTTTCTCGAAAACAACCACGACAGACATTATAAAGCCGTAGTTTCATAACACGAGAAATTTACATTAAAATGTCTGAAACGACATGAAAATACTTTTAGAAACCTCACATTGTACATTCACGAGATTTCCTCAGAAGAAACTACTGAAAAGTCCGCTCCGTATCGCAATTCCCAAAACGAAAACCCGGCATTACATCATCTTACACAATGGACCGAATCCCCCCGTTCTCATCGCAGCGCCCGCCGAAATGACGGGACTCGCCCGCGCACCCACGCCCTTACAGGAACTGGGACGGCCCGCAACCCCGTCCCGCCGCCGCAGACTGCTCGCCTGCTCGCCCGCCCCCGCGCCCGCGCCCGCAAGCCGTCCGACATTCGCGGCGGCGGCCGACCTCGTCCATCTCCTGCGGTACTTGGCAGGTGCGGTCTGGGGGAGGGGAAGGGGAAGGCGGCAGACTCGCGGGCGGGCGCCGAGCAGCACATCTCTCGCGGGCGCACACGCTTCTTAATTGCGTGCCGTGCGAATAATGCACACGGCCGCGGTAACCGCGCGCGCGCGATCCAGCGGGCGGCGGCGCGATGTGACGCGACGCGCGTCCTCGCGCCGCGGTGGCGGCGGCGGCGGCGGCGGCACCGCGCCGTCCCGGACCTGGCGGCAGCGGTGCCGGCTAACGGACGCCTCGGCGCGGCCCTGTTCGCTCTAACAGTATATCCGCCGCCGGCCCAGCGCCAGGTCAGTAGGTAAGGCGCCCAGCACCGCCACCGTCGCCGCTGCCGAGCAGCCGGCGCTGCCGGAGAGCCTGCCTGTGAGCCAGCCAGCCAGCCAGCCACGCACGCTCGCGGCGGCGGAGGCGGAGATGGCTGCAAGGCGAGCGAGCAGGAGGAGGAGGACAGGCGAAGACTGTGGGAAAGCGGTGGGCGGAGAGGTCGATAAGATGAACGGAATTCGAAGTTCGGTAGTGAATGAAACGACTATTGAGTAATAAATCATCTACTGGTGGACTGCAAAAATACTGCTGAATAAAACTACACGAAATGGTTTCCCAAAACGTAGCAAGCACACTGCTCAAAAACAACAAATAAAATATTCTCTTATAATACTGCAACAAATTAAATATTTTTACAAAAACAGACTTTCCGAATACTGCAATGACATTGTACAGTATACACGGATGTACAGTGAAACAGTTCTTAACGTACTAAGATACCAACAATATCAAAAAGTTGTTTTTTCATGAAGCATACACATAGTTAAAGGCGGGAGGCCTCGTGTCGCATGACGTTAGCAGTGTCATAAGCAGAGAATATGAGAATTCAGTCGGTATGCGCAGTACGAGAGTAGGCGGAAATAGAATGAAATATTTGCATTTCTCCGTCAAAATCGAAACTGTAAAATTGTTGTTGGACTTTTCTCGAGTTCCTGGGTATCTAACGAAACTATATACAACTCTCAAATGGCCGGAGGCTGCCTAGTTTTCTTTAAATTTCTGACGCATTGTAAATTAACAACATAGATATTATTTGTATCCGTAGACGCGGTGAATATTAGTATTCACGAAATGGTGAACCAAATACATTGGCCAGGGGACGATTTGGTGAATAGGAATGCATGTAGATGAACTAGTTGATAGAAGAGCTTCGTGACAGTATGTAGCCTAAACAGGTCTATATGTGGAGAAGGCGGGTTGAGTTCACGAATTGGATGATGTAAAGGAATAAGCGTCGTTCGTGCACCGGCACGCTGAAGTGGCTACGTGAGAGGAATAATTTGCAAGTAGGGTCAGATAGGCGTGTGAGAAGAGCTGATGGCTGAGGGGGTCGGAGAGGGGAATCGAAGGCAGCGGCGTGCCGCGGGCCGATTCAGCGAGGCGAGTCCAGATCCGAATACCTGGTCCCGGGTCGACAGGCGGGTGAGCGATGGGTGCGGGCGCCCGGGCAAGCGAGAGAGAAGGGATCGCGGCGCGGTGGGCGGCCGGCTGCACCAGCAGTGGCGGTGAATGCGGCGGCGGCGGCGCCAGCAGGTGTGTATAAATTAGCCGCCCACCAACCTCGCGTGTCGCGTCGGCGTTCCGCGCATCTCCAATGCACGCACTGCGCGCGAGCGCGGCGCTCCAACCTTCCCATTCCAAAGCGATCAAGCGCCCGGATCTGCCGGCGTACAAAGTGCCCCGGCCTCCTCATCCTCCCCCTTCCCTCCCTACATTGAGCGCAAGGATTTTCCAGCAGAGGTTTAAGATATTGAACGGAGAAGAGCGGCTTCCGAGACGACGAAACCCAAACGCAATCCCCAGCATTTATAAGTTTAAGCGAACGGAAAAAATGATTATATGGATGAGCCAGACATTTTTATCAAACGAGACGCGCGGAATACAATAGGGAATAAAAATGGAACCATCCAAATTTCAGCGAGAGAAACACGAATGCGACAGAAAAAATGTTGCAGATTAAAATTCAATATCAATATTTATTTGCAAACATTATTGGACCATGCATATCGATTAAGTCCGTTCTTCGTAAGGGCCTCTAAACAAACAGCCCTAATAAAAAAAAGTTATCTAAATGCTCTGAAAACAAAGACGGGCTATGCATTTAAAAGCTTTATTTCCGATAAATACGGTAAGCACATGCTACACCGACATTGAAGAATTGCTCAGCTTTAGGTATTCAATGTTTCTGGCAATAGCTAATAAATGCAATTCCAATAAACAACATGCATCCAGCAACGACATTTTATTCCATTTCGCATTTACACGACACGCCTACAACACACGCGCATACTTGGACGCAATGGACCGTAATGAAAACAGTATCGACCGTTCTTTTGTTCGCGCTGCCGGCCAGGCCGAATGAAATCTTCACACATTTATGGAGCGTATTCAATCGATAAAGTCAAAGCGATAAAGCATACGCTCTCATAACAGTCGCGTTATCGCACGTAGTCCGCTCTGCGCGTACAATTAATTGCGCGCGGGGCCGCACCAACGGTCACACAGCAGCGGCGGCAACGAGGACGCCACCGCGGCAATCCTTCATGCACGCCCCTCGACGCTCACTTCCGACGTACGTTAAGCGCGCTGCACCGATGCGGTGGGAATCCTCCAAGTCAATGGTTCGAAACGCACTTCCTGAAATGTATCTCCTAAGGCGTTTGCAACTACAAATTTAATAAAAATCGTATAACGCTTTTTATAGTGGCGTTTGACAAACGGAATCTTACTAAATTTGCAATGAAAACTTCTAAAAGTTTGAACTGATTTAATGCTATGCAAGGTAGCATTTCATCGCCGAAGAAAGGGAAAACACCTAAAATACAATTAATTGAAATGGCTCTGAACTTTCACTAGGGGTGATTTCCTTCTCGAAGATTGCAATTCGCCAAGTACAAATATTCGAAAACCACTTTGACGAAATTTATTCCAAGAGTATATTAGGCTGCCAGGTTTAAGGAGGTACATTCTATGAAAACAAATTTAAAAAATCAAAGGCTCTCGTTAGTCTCTCTTAAACGTTATTACTGCCCTTTAACGAATTGGAAATACAGACCTAAGCGATAAAAAATCAAGCCCAATGTACTAAGCGAACGCCACGATTTGAGTGTTGTGGGAACTTCAAGAACAAAGCCCGATATTCCAGATATTGTAAGTACGCGCTTACTGATAGAAGTTACTGATAGAATTAAGGCACTTGGCACTTCGTCCATTTGCGAGTTGTATAGTTCGGAGTTGTATCTCCAGAGTTACATCATCATATTCTTGGTGACCTTCAGTACCTGGCATCAGCACGGAGGAATGAAGTAGCCAACTTGAGTAGCTGCCCTGACACCAAATGTCTTCTGGCGAAGGTCGACTGCTGGAGGTACCGCGATTTGAAGGTCGCATAACGTAGGTGGAAGGAAACAAAGAATCCCCTAAATGCTTTTCTCAACCTCCAACCCGCAACTGCTACAGTACATCAATTCACAACTATTTCTCAATTTTAGAAACTTCCATTCATACAATTATTTTGAAAAATCTGGGGCTATATGTATGATGAACTAACAAGACTATCCAATCTCAAACCGTGTTCAAATCTCTTTAAATTATGAACAGTGAGATGTTCACCTACTAAGCAGGAAATGTTTTATTCATCTCACAGTTTTCAACAACAATCACTGCATTATTGGTTGCCTGCATGTCAAGACACGGAAATATTACATCTTCCCTTCACTTACGCACAATAAAGAAGGATGAATTGTTTCGGCCCATACAAATACTTTATGTTTTTGTGCATGTTGGGTGTCACCGTCCTAGTTACCAAAGAAGACGCGTTGACAACAAAAGAAGTAGCCCACAAAGTATTAAACAAGAAACGGCAACATAAACAGGCATATCTCCCGTGACATATCCCGCATTCGCTACTCAACCACGTTCTTCACAGGAAACAACATGCAATCACCGAACCAGAGACCTGTACTTCGCTCGGGGGAGGGGGCGTGGCACGCACGGGCTTCGCCCTCTGATGCTGCAATCGCATTATGCGCGGCAGGCGGAAAGGAGAGGAATTATTCACCGGAAGCGACTGGAGAATCGACCGGTCGAAAACGCTGCATAATACAGCGCCTCGGAGCGGGCGGGCACGGTTTGACAGGTCGCAGGCAGCGACGCGCCCGCCGCCGCCGCCGCCGCCGCCGCCGCCGCCGCCGCCGCCCCGTCCCGCAATAGATGCAGACCGACTGAATAAGTCAGGACGGCGACACGACACGTCGCAGCGTCGCGACACGTCACGCAGGACGGCCGCCGCCACCGTTGCCATGCCTCGACGCCGCGTCCCGTCCAGCTGTCGAACGCGCAGCCCGAGCCGTCAGTTGCATCCGAACAAGTCGGGCAAACCGGCTGAGGTGGCGCGGGGCAAATGTTCTCGAGTCAATTTTTGGCAAAATTGGGTTAAGTACTGAACTACAAGTTAAGTATCTGTATTTTATTTTAGTAAAACGATCTGAATTCAAATGCTGTCCTCCTTAACGACAAAAATTCGTTGGGAAATAGTGTTGAGCATAAGAAGAAGCTGTCGGCTCAATAATATTTAACCCTTGTTTTCTCGAAACTAAGATTTTTGACTTAAAAACTTTTACGCCGTGACTACAGAATTGATGTAACTGCTGACTCTCTGACGGGAAGGTCCTCAGGTTCAAATCTCGACTGTGGCAGGAATTTTGACACTAGCTATACCGCTAGGTCGAATCCAGACGCTCTGTCTGGAGATAATTCTAGCGGCCGACTCGTCCGATCGGTAGCTTTCCGTGGTTTCCCGATCAACACCAAATCAAAAGTCCTGGATCATTTGTTGCAGGTTCAAATTTTTAATTTTTAATTTGAAGAAGGATCCTAGACATACACTTATTCCTATTCAACGTCCACGTGCGTTTCTCTTGAGTCTTACAGTATTTTCTATTTTGTTTCAAACTTCTCTGTCACCAAACTGCAAGTGATGAACGTGTGATACTCCCAAGTAAAATGAATCATTGATTCGCAACAAACTCTGTTCATTTATTACAAGTCGATTATGTTACATCAAAATAAAACTACGTTTGCTCCCCATTCTATGCACAAATCAACGAGCACACATTTTCCTATTACGAAGCAGTTGAAATCATTAGACGTTAAGAAAGTAATAAGCCCATGCAACCAATGGAACAGTAATTGTTATTACTTCTACCTAACAAGTCACCTAGCAGATACATAAAAAATGTACAACTTCACATTGTGCAAGATGTACGAACTATTACGTCGTTCTGGTTACGTAACGGTAAAGAGGACGCAGTGACACGAAAGAACGCAAATGCTGCACGTACACAACGGCCCGGGCCGGGCGGGGCCGGGCCGTGAGGTACGGCGCGACACGCGTAGATGGAAAGCGACAGTCGCCGAGTAGCCCCGCGCCGCGCCGCGCACGCGCCGCCGCTGCCGCCGCCGGCCAAATGAGCCCGGACCGGCGGGGAAGTGCACTTCGGGGTAACGCGTCACCCGATTAGCGCTAACGAAACCAATTCGCAGCGCGGCTTCCCCGGGCGGACGACGAGCGAGCGGCCGGGCGGGCGAGCGAGCGAGCGCTCAAGGGCGGCCAAGGGCGACGGAGAGGGCGAGCGGGGCGGAGGCAATTGAAACGAGCGGAAGCGGAGAAGGAGGGCCGGGGGCGGCGAAGCAGGAGATCGGGAGCGGAGGAGGACGAGGAGCGGGAGAGAGGAGAGGAGAATCACAAGCGGAAATGAACGAGTATGGCCAAGAGTCGTTGACATAATGGGATCGGAGAGGAGACGAAAACGAAACGGTGAACTGAATTGTAATCCGGCGAGCAGACGCGAAATGAATGGAAATTAAGTAGCCTGAAGGGGGGTTCAATCAATCGAGGCTGATACAAGTGGATTCAATCGACACAGGTGACGTGGGTAGGGCGTGCAAGGTACGAGGAATGAACGAAATGAACCCTAATGCAAATGCACAGAGAGTCGACACCTTTCAACGCGTGTTCATAAAAAATGCGTACGAATTAAAAGCTGACGATATACAATGTACTATAATAAATTACTAATACAGGTATTTCAGTATGTGCATAAAATGCGGCAGAGTGCGTAGCGACCACCGCAAAACTGCCAACTACGAACGACAGCTCAGGTTGGGTCCTTGAACCCGCTCGGGGCGAACGCGGCCCGTGACTCACTGCGCGCCGGGGCGGCGGGCCGGGCACGCGCGCCCCACGCATGCGCGCACGGGCGCCGCGCCGGCCGAACGCTGCCCGTCCGCCCGCCGCCCTGCACCGTCGGCGGGCGACTGGGCGGGGGCGGCAAAACCGATCGTGAATCACTCACGCGCCCCTGCGCGCCGTCCACGTGCCGCCCGGAGGGCGCCCCGCCCCGCCCGCCCTCCGGCGATTTCGCTCCCCCACTGCAAACGCGGGATGCAATGCGTCGGAATGAAACGAGACATGCGGGGACGCGAAAAAACTACGGACATGGGGGAAAATACCCCCACGGTTGCTATCGCGAATTACTTCGAGATGTACATACTATTATTAAAAAAGTTATGTGAAACTGTTGAAAATAATTCTCATTCCAAATGAAATGGAAAGCAAACGAAAGTTTGGATTAAAAATCTTCAATGTTTCTATAAAAAATGTTCATCGTAATGAACGTTTTAAAAAAATTGCACTGCACACGGAATTACCTGAAATAATTTAATTTCCTTTTCATGTTCAGGGCCTTGAACTTCATTGAATTTTCAAGAGTATATACCAAACGGTAAAAGCAAAGTTTCCTTCCCTACCTTTCCACACAACGTGACCACTATTTCGTATGTTTTGCGTCACTGGAATAATATATTCCATAATATTGACCGATATGTTTAAATTCACTCGCTCATCAATTGCCCATGTTGACCCCAAACTGTGGACCACCGAATTCCGTCAACAACGGTAGAACAGCTAAAGGAAGAGACCTTTATGTGGACATTCCATGTCCCCAGCTTCCACCACGCGAGAAAAGAACTCCCACCGAGCAGTGAGTCAGCGGGAGCACGAGCGAGCGCCGAGCGTCGCCACGCGCGGCGATCACCTGCCTATGATTCACGTGCGCGCCCTGGCGGGACGGCGAGCGGGCGGGGGAGGGGAAGGGAGGGGAGGGAAGGGAAGGGAAGAGTGAGGGAGGGGGCAGCAAATTTCACCAGCGGGCGCCCCCGCGGGAGCTTCGACCGGCGGCGATGGCGGCGGCAGCGATGGCGGCGGCAGCGGCGGCGGCGGCGGATCGACGCAGCGGGAGCGCTCACGCGTCGGCCCGCGTGACACCACGGGACGCGCTCAGCCGCCGCCACCGCCGCCACCCCGCGCTCAGGCGCAGCGGTGCTATACTTCGGTTTTTCTTTCTTGGCGCATCATTCTTTCTTTCTTGGGCTGCGTCATCAAAACAGAATATCTCACTGTATTTCGCGGCGTTCTCGGTTGTGCCGCTAGAAGTCGCATGACCACCAGCACTGCTCGATACAATCGCGATCATGCAACTCCTAGCGGCACAACCAAGAACGACGCGAAATACCGTGAGATATTCCGTTTTGATGACGCACCCCCACGCGCCAAGCAAAAAAAAACTGAAGTGTAGTAGTGGAAATGTGGTGTCTACAACGCCAGGGCGTCTTCAAATCTCTCTCACACATACGATTTTTAAGCATGATGCGTACGCAAAAATACAGTAAACCCAGGTTAGCATGAACTCACTTGACATGAATTTCGCCTTGCACGAACAAAACGTCGGTCCCAGCAAGGGATTACGGTAATAAGGACATTCATAATACTCGGATAACACGTATTTTATTATATGATTATTTCGGTTCCTTGGAAATAGTGCTAATGAGGATTTACTGTATTACAAATGTAGAATACACTTAAAAAATTTGGGTATGGCACTGCTGAAAACCAGGAACATATTTTAAAGGAATTATTATCGAATTGTTTAAATTTCACTTCGTACGGTATTATGTAATCTACCCTTACGCGTAAGTAAAACTCTCAAAAAGCGTAATCGTCTAATGAAGGAAGTTTGATAGAACGCACTAAAGGGTATTCAATCTTTGAAAACCTATTATTATTAAATGTAATAGAAACGCGGGATATTCGGCGTTTCCTTTGAAGCTACTCTCTTATTTTAAAAAACCCACTGCTGAATTCCTGGAATCTTCTACGATTGAAAAGAAAGTCATTTTGAATAGAAAATGCGCAATGCAGATGCACAATTATTACACAAAGCATGTCTGGTACGCCGGAACGCGCAAATGCTCGATCTACAAGTACAGACCTTTCTACAAGGAAAAGTTCTGGAAGCAAAAATCTGGAGACGCTTCTTTTCTCATTGCAATGAATTCGAAGTCGATGCCATTCACATCAAAGAAACCGAACCCATTTTTCACTGAAGCCGCACGCCTAGCACTCGCACACACCATCGCCGGCAAATAGAGGCCCGCCTTTTCCTCGAGCGACAGCGGTCGATAACTTCGAATGCATGCAGGGGGCGACGCGTCGGAAACGAAAGCTTCGCGTCACATGAGGGCGTCTGCCGGACGCGTGGGCAGGAAACGGCACGTCAACCATACGCTCGCGTCTCCCGGCGCGCCGGCGGCGGCGGCCGTATCTTTATAGCGGGTGGGAGGTGCGCGCGCCCGCCCGCCCGCGCGGCATAAGAATGACGAACCTCCGTGCTGCCGTATCGCCGCACGTCATTTCGATAACGTGTTATTTTTATACACGAACGAAAATACATCGATGAGTCACTAGTTCGTGCAAGAAAGCGGCTGGAGCACGACACCGGATGGAAATGAATACTCGGGGGCTATGTCAATGACACGACACCGCCGCGGAAGTTAGAAAAGAAGGGACGTTTAAAGTAGTTTTACGCGTGAACTCTGACCGTAAATGACGAATCGAAGTGAAAGAAGGGGACGCGAGCGGTTTTGTGGCACATCCTTGTAGGATCAACACATCTGAATCCTCACCTACCCAATGGTAAGAACGTTGAGCTTCCGTTGCATACAAGGTGAAAAAAGCTATACAGATAAACATTTACATGGAAAACCAGGCTAAAGTTTCTCACTAGTTAAGTTCGTCGAAAAGAGTCGATGGCAGATTTTTCAAATTCCTTCTAAAATTGTATTTGTCTACATCCCAACGAAAGTCGGTAAAATTACATGAGTCAAAGAAATGTTTGCCGCTTGACATTCATCTAGCCTGCCCAGTAAATTGTGTCAGGTTTTATTGCACACGGACGTGTATTCTTAAAAACTCTTAAAATACACACATCTCATTAATTCTTACGTTTCATAATCTGCTTCTTGTTCTTACTAACTTGGTAACATTCTCTTGGATAAGAGATTTAGTATTCTTGTTTATGTTCCTTCGTTATTATTATTATTATTATTATTATTATTATTATTATTATTATTATTATGTCCGAGTGCGACATTCTTGATGCCCCGGGTCGCCCCAGCGACGTCACAATTGGGCCTCGAGTGCAATGCTAGTCGTACCAGGGTCACTACAGGGTCATTAGCGGCTTCCGCCGATCTCGTCGTCCGTCTTCGTTCGCTGCGGGGACCTGCTGCGAGTGGGCGGAGGCGAACGACCTCTCTCACAGCGCGTGCACAGCCTCCGAAGCCGCCGTGCTTCAATCACCCTCCCCCCCACACACACACACACACACGCTGGGGCACTGGACATTAAACGTCCAAGGCGACGCACGTGTGTCGGAGGAACAACTGCGCTTAACGTCTCGGAAGGAACGTCATCGGTTTAGGCGTGTTCACGATGGCATTCCTAGAAAAGCACGCAATACACTACGCTTGCAACCTGCTCAAGGAGTGTGTTGGGAATAACCCGTGGAAGATTCTCAACTACTAGTTCAACAGGAAAACATTTTATTTATTATTCCCGTCACGAGAATCTCAGTTCAGACAACATTGCGTGTTTGCTTCGTGTGTGTGAACACATACAACAAACATTTTGAAACTGAATGTGCAATTATCTGGATTGAGTAGTGGAAACCAGTTTGTTTTTTCAATGATACGTGTTGTTTCTTATTTAGCGCAATCAGGAAGGGTAATAACATTAACTCCTCGTTAATAAGTAATTACAGAGTAATGAAAGTAAAACAGACTACCTCGTAACAAACACGATACCAGTTCTGAATATTCGACGTTGCGTAATTTATAAATCTACGCAGTAAAAATTCAAAGAACTATTGCATTTTTTAACAACCGGAATATTCCCAAAAAACAGTTCACATTGCATAGCTGGTAATTCGGACAGAAATGTTGAAATTATCAACCGCAAAATTACCCCACAAAACCCATCTCGTTCCAGACGTACACTGCGTGGGGTATTTCACTTCACCAACCTATTTTCTTTGGAGGCACGGCCAGAAATTCCACCAAGACAAATGTATATTCATCTACATTTAGTCAGAGCAGGCTTACATTCGTCTTCACGTAATGCCCCAAAAGCGATAAAAAAAAGTCTTGCCGAGCCGAAAGCAGTAAAAAAGCAACTCATTTCGCACTCCAGCTCGCACTGTCGTCTTTCGAGAACGAACCGAGTCACCTCGCGATTAGTGGCGACACTGCCAGAAGGGGAAAGAGGGCCGGGCGGTTCAGCCAGGGTGGAATATCTTCACGGGTCAGATATTTCACAAAATATGTTTGTAGATGCATTACTGTTGTATGTATCCAACAACACAATGGACACACTTGGTGATTGGTTAGTAACCAATTACCACAAACAAGTGCTGTCTTTTGTAACTTGTAACGTGCAAATCGACGAATTCCAAGTACTGTAGGCACCTTACGTTGTCGTAAGGTTACGCTAACCTTTGTTAGCACATGAAGGAGTTACGACAACGTCCCTAAGGTGTGCCTTTGGACACCTAAGATTAACGCAAGCGTTTTTTTACCATCATCGTCTTCATCGACACCTATCCGCACATTCCGTTTCATACAATCATCCTTCTTCCAACAGATCAGGCTAAATTCCCTTCTGGTTCATAAGCACCAAGCGTTGGTCATGCCGCTTTTTACAGTTTTAAAAAGTTCGTTGTATTAGGAAAATGTGACTTGTCTGACACGTCAACAGAACCTCCCGGCGAATCTTCCTGCATCTGCCGCTCCCTCGGCCTTCGAGGACTCCCAGAAGCAATGAAACGCCCGGCTCCGCGGGCGAGGGGCGCGGGACGCAGGCGCGAGCCAGGGACCTCGTTACGGCAGAATTTATTAGGAGGTATTATGCACGCGCTGCAGGGACATCCGCCTGCGTGCCGGCGCGCCCTCGGGGCCGCGGCGCAGGAAGTGCGACCGGCCGGCGGGCGGGCGGGGAGCCGTCCGGGTGGGGGAGCACGCTGGGAAGAAGTCGCAGGACGAAACAAACGAGAAGAGAATGAAGACGAACGTTACAAAATTATCGCTCGCAGAAAACCGGCGGAAAAGTGTGAAAAACAACAGACGAAACAAGGCTATGAAGAACTAAATGCTACATATTACTATTATTGCTAATATCATTAAGATAATTGCAATAATATCGCTGTAAAACTGTTGTACTTGAAAGATGAAAAGTCATTCAAACACAAACTTGATTCAACATTCAGCTAGTCATTGAACCGTGACGTAATCACATGACTAGTTCAACTCTGTTTCAGTGTACATTCAGATAAATAATACATTACGAACACACAAAGGAATTTTCCTAAGACATGCGATCTGTTGAAACGGTGTCAACGATCAAGTAGTTGCGTTTCAAATGTACTCAGAATTTCACTTCAACACTACTTATAGTCTTGACGTACATTATTCTGAATTAAACAGATGAACTCTACCAAACCTGGTGCGTTCACGTGTCGCCGACAGTCGAAAAGCTACCGTTTCCCTTCGGCAGATTCTAAATTAATACCACACGCATGAATAAAAGAAGGTAAATTACGAGCAGAATACTGGGTTTATCGAGTGAAAAAATTTCCCTTTTGCCCGACCCGGCCCGGGAACGTTTTCCTTGTGCGCGTCCCTCCCACCGGCGAGCCCTTGCCGCCCGCGGGCGAGGCGGGGGAGAGGAGGCAGCCGGCGAGGGCAGGCTGGGCGTGGCGCGGGGGCGGGAGGGGGCGGCGGCAGGCACTGCCGGGGAGATGGACCCGTCGGGCGGCGGCGGCGCCGGCGGCGCGACAACGCCACCGCCACCGCCACGCAGGCAGGCTAGAGGCGGGCGGACGGGCTGGCAGGAGAGCGGGCGGCCGGGCGGACTGGGGCGCGCCGGCGGCGGCGGCGGCGGCGGCCGCCGTCGCCGGCTCGGTATTGATTGCCGTGTTCCGCCGCCACCGCCGCCGCCGCCACCGGTGGCAGACGCGGGCGGGCGGCGGTGCCTCACGTCGCGTCGCCCGCGCCTACCGCGCTTCGCGGAGGGGGGGGGGCGAGCGACGGCGGCGGGCGTGTCGCAGCAGCAAAGGCCCAGAGAAACGGCGAGAAAAGCCCAAAAGTAAAGCGAGGCGTAAATGTAATAATACATTACAAAGGAACCTAGTCACAACAGGAAAAACGGCGTGAATACGAAAGGTGTAAGTGAATCACGAGGCGAGTGATACGGAGAGGAGAACTAATACAGAGGGGGTGGAGAAGGAAGAGAGGTGAGGAAAGAAAGCGAGGTAAAAAATGGAAAAAAATTGACAGAAGAAACAGAAAGCACAAAGGAAAACAACAGGAAGCAGACGAAAAATTAAGTGAAACTAAAGTGAAAATTAAGTGAAATTAAAAAATACACAAAATACGATAAAAATAGTACCATAAGGAAAGGAATATGAAATGCAGAAAGAGACAGCAGAGATAGGACGCAGAAAACTCACCCGGCGCCGCGGCACGCCCTAGCAGCGAAGGGCGGACGCGCGTGGATTATTTAAAATGTGGCACGCGTGCCGGTGACGGCTGACACCTTTTGTTTCGACGGGAAGACCTGCAAGTCAAAGAGCGGCGGCTGGTGTCGACCCGCGTTTGTGCCAGCGGTCTGTTGTGGAACATGTCTAACTACACGCGATGGCTGAATTCAAACGGAACGCACATTGCGCTCTCGAGCGCCGTCCAAAGGGGAATATGCTGCTGTCACGAGGGACGGACAGAGGTGTGTGGGTATAAAACCCAGTGCCCGACAGTGTTCTGAGAACTTCAAACAGAACAACTTCGGAAAATAATGAATATCGTCAATAGATGTAACCAAACAGAACCCGTGTATGCCTACCGCAGCTAAGTATGTAATTCACTATCCCTAAATGTAAAACGTAATCGTTTGAGATATTTTGCATGAGGCATAAGATGTATTTGACAAACGTTTATCTTTTTTGGGGGGGGGGGGCACTCCCATCTCTCAAATCCTGTCTTACGGAAAAAGCTCCTTTAAAATTTTCCTCGAGTAGAAAGGTGAACTAATCCGACTTCCCGCTTACACTACTTTAAAATTTCAGGAGAAAGTCGAATTTTCTCGCTCTATAGAATCGTTGTGAAAACAAAAACTTCGCCAGCGAAGTCCCCCTTGCGAGCAAAATACTGCAGTTCGACTTCGCACCCGAGAAAGAACTTCGTTAAATATCGCTTACTTCTTTCGGCGATTTCTATACAAAACACTTCAGAATCACGAGGCAACACGATGTTTCAACACGTAGGCACCAGCGCTCGCGAGCACGCGAACTGGTATCGACAAACTACAAAGACATCGACACATCGATTGAACATTCGACCTGGTGTTGTCGCCAAGGCAAAGGTCTGAGAATGCCGCCGACAGCAAAACCCGTCTGAATTTACCATTGCAGACGTATGAAGTCATATCCCATGGTTTACAGCAAGTATAAACAAATCTTACGACCTAATAGGGATAGTGTCAAATCGGTAATATGCATCGCGAACCGTACTTCTTATTGCTTATAAACAAGAAAATACCACTTTTAAACTGGAGGCAGTGAAATACTAATAAACTCGACGAAGTATATCATATTCAGTACTGACATTTTATACCCTTCAACTGCAGTATGAAGTTAACTACAAAACGAACATAAGTATCGTAATTAATATATACATTCTACTTCATTGCTCTATCAGTAAACAACAAACATAAAACGTTTCTAAAGCATTCATGGTTATGAAGTAATTACTAACAGGCGCATACCGTAATAACAAGTTCATAACGTCCCAGAAACCAACGAGTCATTAAATGAAAGGTAAAGTGGAGGTGGTAAACTCTGTGAAAACTACGGTTCGAGAATTATACCTAGCAAGCTGAAATGCACGGCAATCACTCACTATTATTAATAGATAGCAGGGTCACCTAAATCATCACGAGTTACATTTTACCAGTCTCGCACCCAGCCATCATAGTTGATGACGTACTGCCGTAAGTTTAGGTGGGGTTGGACGGTCACTATTTTCCACCTACAATAAAAATGAACGTAAAATCAATCCTCAAACAAAAAAATATTGATCTGAAATACCAAAATCTCGACAATATTTTTATACCAATAGCTTAAATCTGTTAGAAAGGTGACCCAAGACATTTGGATCTTAGTATCCATGATTATAATTATAATTCTCCCATTTAAATTAGTGCGTCGGTTGGGAAAGTAACAACAAAAAGATGCAATTTATTTTTTAATTAATTTACCAATCAATGCCAATGTGTGAGAAAGTAATACTTCTATTCAGTGTCTTTGCTGAGTGAAACAAGTAAATTAGTGTTTATTCTCATTATTATTACTTTATAGTATTATAATATTTCATTATTGTTATTCTCCCAACGAGCTATAAACAATTTTCGCCTTCCCTGCTCGCCACCTCCAACCATCCTCTGTTCTCCTCTCTCCCCTTCTGCGCCTGTCGCCATCCGTCGCCGTCCACGCGCCAGGCGCCGGCCGCCCCCGCCGCTTCCGGCGCCCGCGGCGACCTCGCCTCGCCTCGCCTCGCGTCGCGTCGCGTCGCGCTCGGCCAAAAATACATTTGCGCGCCACGACGCCCCTACCCCTTCCCCGCCTCTCTCCACCCGCCCCCCAGCCACCACCGTGTTTTTGTTTACCTCGCCCGCCAGCCCCTCTCTACCTCCTCCATTTCCCTTCACCCCCTCCCTCCCCGCCCCACCAGACTCCCTCGTTATTTATACATTTCGCGCCCGTTATAAATTAGCGGCGCATTTGGAAGTTATTTCTCGGGACGACCGCTATTTATGGGAGGAAATTCTGTTTGCCGCCCCGCCGCCAGTCCAAGTGATTAGCCGGGCTAAATGCTTTCGAGAGCTTTCGATGCGACGCGATTCGTGAAAACAGGCGCATTAATGTCGAAAGCGTCTGTTATGTGGCGTCGTAATCGCATAGACTGGATAGGTGCGACATTTCGGAAATAACTGTGGATATACGGGGACGGGCGAGTAAAAATAACGCCATAGTAACGTTCTGCAGATGTTACTGGTGTTCGTTTAACTTCTACGACCGCCGTCGGGTATCGAGTCAATGTCCTCGCACCAGCGAACGGACGTCATTAAAACAACTGTTCCAAACATTAGATCTAATCTGGAAGCTGTCACAGAAAGTAGTAATAGAGTGTAGTAAAGGGTCAACGCCATGGCGTAGTCAACAGCTTCTTTCTTTCACTTCCTTCCAGAACTCTATAAATCTGATAATGTATAGTCTGAAAATCTGAAAACCTTAATTCCAATTCAGTATGATTCACATTAGGTTATGTTGCAGGAATACAAATTAAAATAAATTGTGTTGGCACAAAACGTCGAAATTAATCGTATATGAAACACCGAAAATACTTGAATTTCCATCTCCTATTGAATGAAATTAAGTCGTCTCGACTTTTCATCATTATAGTCTCCGGAAGTCCCCTTTCGTTAATGGCGCACATATTTACAAGAATCACGAAGTACTGCGTCAATCCTCAAACAAAGAATGTTTATCTGAAATATCAATGAGTATTACTGACTCGTACTCGAGAATGTGAGAAAGCAAAAATTGCCATGCTTCGTAACCGGCCAGTGAACCTGACGACGTCATCATACTTGCTTATTATGGAAAAGCTTCTTTTATACAGACCACTTCGATCCCTCATTGGAGTGTTCTGTGCAGCAAATACTTGTGGGTATGACATAACGCCAAGCTGTGTGGCTTAGATTTGTTATCTGGTTTCTGGAAAACTAATCACATGCCGGATGCCACTACTGACAGTCAGTCAGTCACAGTGAATTCCCAGAAACAACTGTGATACCTGCTATCACAGCAGCGGGAAAGCACCATATAGAAGTTAAGACATCGCCGTCTGGCGTTATCTTGAAGGACGTAGACTCGCCAACACACCTCTGGAGGATGAAAGTTTGAAGAACCCTATAATTCTTTTAGTGTAATTCTCATCTTCTAATTTTAAAAATGAAAATAGTATCGGTAGTGGACGTTTTTTGTTTCTATAACGAATAGGTCAGAAATTTTATATCTCATCTCCTTCGTATATCGCGTTAGTTATAACTAGTGAAAGAAAAATTCGTGGAATTACTTCATCCTATTCGCCGCACAGAATAATCTTCAAGGTACTTCAAGTTTTCAAATGAACTACTCTAGCAAGTAACAATGCGTAAAGTTCTCAGATAGCTTCTCTTTACCAAGAATTCGAAGGGGGAGAACGTACTGCAACTACCGTCACACATCGAAGGCCAAGTGCACTACAAGTGTTTGCACACGCCCGTCGGAAGTCCTGTGGAAAGCGGCGCCTCGCACCCACTCCCCGCCCCGCCCCGGCGGGGCGCCACATCTCGCATTGTTCCAAGAAGCGCCCGTGTGTCCACGTGAGGTGCACAAGGAGGGGGAGGGGTCATCCCCATAATTCCACGAAGACGAAGGTCCGCCTCCACGGATGCTCGTCGCCCAGCACGACGCGATTCCGCGTTTTCTCGCGTCGCGCCGCCCTACAGCATTCTCGACCCCTACTCTTTAAACTTTGAGTTGGACCAGGACCTCTTAAATGGGCTTCGGAAGACGCGCTAGCTTATGGAATACGCGACGACTCTGTTTTGTCAACAACAGAACTATTTTGTTGGGGTTTCCCCCCTCTCGGAACAACTCCAAACGCATGTGGGGGAATAATGGACAGTCAGCCCTGATCAAACGTAATGGAATTTTTAAAATGCGTGAACTACTCTCGCTTGGGACGGCGCTTATATTGTTTTCCCGAAACGAAAAACAGAATCTGCAGTTTTACAGAATATAAGCGGAATATACCACTGGCGTCGATACAGGTTTTCCAATGCAGCTGCTCTCGAAACTTTTTCTAAGAATACTCAAGTGTTATGCAGAAACATCTGGGAGATTCTGTGAATAATTTCAAAAACCAATATCATACATAACTTTTGCCACACGAGGGTAAAATTGCCAAATGGTTTCGCAGTATCCTACAGAGTTCCACAGTATTAGAGGGTCTGACCCAGTGGTCCAGCAAATGGTGGTGGAACTGAAAGAGAGGCAGCGTACGAGGCGTCAGTGAGATTTTTTTAAATTGCAATTTTGTGCGTGTCTGGTCAGTGCAATAATGAAGTGGTGTATCTTTTCCCGCCTGCATACCAAACTAATAACTGGCGATTAAAGTCGGGAACAGATCCGTGGTTCCGAACACCAAAATGCGTATCAAGCGCTCCCAATGATCCACAATGACCAGACGCCACCATCGATCCTCAACCATTAACTCCTTTCATTCTCACCAACCCCTCCACTTTTCCCCTCTCAAGACGGCAGCCGAAGAACGGCACAATATCTAGCCACGACAGTGCCTGAAGCTCCACGCGATTCCACGGTCACGTGGGCTCAGCAGCCGCCTCCACCACCGCGATCGCCTGCGAGCTCCGCTTTGTTTCCGTCCCCGTGCCGTGAAGAGGAGGCAGGCTGCGGCTGGCAGGCACGCAGGCAGGCGGGCGGGCGCTTCTCGGCTCCGCTTGCGCCGTGACGTAATCGCATTCTGCTGTGAAATTGGAGCAGGTGTAGTCCCGAGAGGAACCAAGCGTACCGTCGCGAACATCAACAGGGGCGTGGCCACAGAAGGAACTTGGTGGGAGAGGGCATTTTTTTCTTTGAAATGTACAGCGACGTTTAGCTAAGTAGATTTTCAAATAGCATACGCTCACTGTTTGGGAATCTGGGAAAGTGGGGAAGAAAAATATTCGTGCAGGACATTGGGAGTAGTAAAATGTTTTATTACATTGTAAATTTGCATTTAATAAATACAAAAATTGCATTGGCTTATATATTGCAGATAATTTTATTTTAATTTGCTTGGAGTGAGGAAAGAACTATTTAAATAATTTAATATTTTCTGCAAAACAGCTCGGATTTGGGGGAAGGGCAATTTATTACTGTCTTTTCTCCTTTGACTTCCATGGGGCTGCCGAAATCTTGGAAGCACGCCTTCAAATATGAACTTATCGCAAATTAAACAAGATCCTGCCAGAAATGTACACATTTCTTATAGATTCTCGAATGACTTTAGTGTTTGTGAGACATCCCCAAAAACATTTAGATTCTAAAGAATCGTGACTTGCAATGTCGTGACATACTGTACAATGCGCTGGGAATTTTCCCTTTCGTTTGTCATTAGCTCGCCAGTTAAATGAATGCGCAATGAATCTCTTATCAATAACCACGAATACTAGCACTAGATTACGCTATGAGGAAACTACGTATTTCACGGTTTAGAAACCATCAAAGATTTAATAGTTCCCGAAGATTTAATAATTTATACCGCTCAGAATGCCACTGGTACAAGCTACTGCAAAAACTAATGACACATGTTTCTAGAATTTATATCCCTGAATGGTCAACTGAAATTAATGACTGCTCGCGAAAGATATGCGAATTCGTTCTGCAGATAATCAACTATCTGCCAAACAAAAATAATCTGTTCCATTCAAAACTGCGATGCCTATTACTGAGAAGAAACCTTCGAAATGATTAATCGCGTCTTATTATATCCTCTCGCAGAATTACTTGTACGTGAATCCATCGTTATGGTCGAAAATGTCTCGTCAAAACATACATACGAATCCTTTAATTCTCCAAAACCGCGAGGAAACGATCAAAGGAAGTTACGCAAGTTCAAAGAACACGTCAAAGTCAGCCACAGCACATAGGTTTTTTACTTAACTCGGAAAATGTACAAACCAGATCAATTAAAAAATGAGAAATGTGAAAACGACAGGTAACGAATTAATGGATTTCACGTGTGCGCACACATTTTCACGGATCACCCCAGCCCCGTCAGGAGCGAACTTCCCAACCGAAGTGTTTTCCAAGAACGAGGCGCGTCATTTTCAAACAAACTAAGGTTTTACAGCCTACAGCCCCCGACCGCGAACACGCCGAAGAATTTCTCCGGAGTCACCGTTCGCGGAACGGCATCGCCGGGGATGTGCAGGTGTTTCGGACGGGGCAGCGCCGCGGGAGAGGGGGGGGGGTTCGCGGACGAGCATCGATTGCGAATCCCTCTCCAGCTCGCTCTTACGCGAAACGGGGGCTGGGCGAAAGGGGGATGGGAGGGAGTCGGCGAGGGCGGCGCGGTGGCGCGCTAGCGGGAAAAAGGTCGGCGGGGGGGGAGGCAGGGGGAGATTCGCGGAAGCGACGAGTGGCGCGGGCGGGCGCGCGCGCGCGAGCGAGCGGGCCTTCTGGGGAGACTCACCCCCTCTAACAACGCCTCCGCAGCCACGTTCCGAGAAGCACCCCGCCGCCGGCGCATCGACCCCTCGCGACGAGAGCGAGGGGAGGCGGCCAGCGCGCGACAATCTTTCTTTGCCTAGCGCCACAGCTCCGCTCGACTCGTAGTGTATCGCATCGCATCTCATCTCGCTCTACACTTGGCGTTCCCATCCGTAATAAATTTACGGCCTCGGGCTCATTCCCTCTTATCATGCATCTTTAACTTAGTTAAAGATGCGTAATAAGAAATCATACATAATTAATTGAAAAACTACTACATTCATTTTTTTCAAAGGATTTTTCATTCAAGTAAAAAATACAATGATATTTGATAAGTTTGACTTCTCAAGTAGAATGAGATGTAGCCAAAATACACCTACTACTTCAATGTAAGTGTAGTTTAATTATGTTCGTCACGAACACTAAGGTTTCCGTACTTCCAAAATATAGGTCAATGTTTGAAAATCTCATACACGTTATTCCAATATCTATCCATTTACTTTTAAATGTTTATCTTCTGTATCTGGGTCGAGGTTCATTTTACATTCAAGATGCAAATGCCTATGACGCACACGTCAAAGGAATTCTACCCTGTTCCAAGAAAACCCAGTAATTTCATGGTCTGAAACTGGAATGGAAATAACTACATGGACACGAGGAAACCGAGTGGGCGAACACTGTTTTAATCTTTTGGACCCCTTACAAGGGAACTTCACTATTGTTCCAGCTTAAAATGGAATCCTAGGACTACGAAATGGTCATCCTAGTAACATACTCTAAATCCGTGAGATTCATCCAGGAGACTAAAACTATGTTCCTGAAGTATGGAACTCAACTCAGCAACCGAGACCGTGCTTCTGTTTCGTGTTCACCCGTGTCTGACACCTCTCCGGCACCCTCGCCTCTGTTTCCCCGCATTCTCCGGTCACCTCGAGAACAATGCCGCCCACACAGGAAGTGTTTCGGATTTCGGTCATTATTTCCGTCAGCTGTTGGGGGAGACGCGTGAAAACGCCCTTCGGGGCATGCCCGCTCTCACCTGGCGCGGGTGGGCGCGCTTACACACACACACACACACACACACACACACACACACACACACACACACATACACAAGCCCGCCCGCTGGCTTTTATCACCGTCCTTGCGCATATAAAAGAAGGACACATAGAGCACAGCCAGTTTTTGCGGCACAGCGTGCGTTTTCGGGGTTTTCTATCGCGCTCGTTTAGATGGTAATTACCCTATCAGCACCACGCACCGGGCCGGCCCACCACGACGGGTCTAGGCTGACGTCACGCCCAGTTCAGATACGCCCACAAATAATAGGAGTCTGCCACTGTTTGAACAACACACACACACATATATATGACGCAGAACAATGCCTAATCTCCAAGCCAGGTGTTGAAAGATTGCGTGACGCTGGTCGCTTTTCTAATTAACCTCGGTCCATTGTTAGTCGGGTGGAGCCTACAGTAAAGAAATACGAAGTGATAACTACCGGATATCAGGGTTTACGATTCTTGGCTGTCAAAATCCTTCGGAATTCAGAAGACCAAATGAAATCGGAAGCATATTTAATTAAGGGGCGCGATCCTGATATTTATTCCTAGACTAACTCAACGCTCGCCACTTTATGTAGGCAGGTCAAATATTCAGAACACGGGCAAGTGTAAAATATTTTACGTGTAAATAATGAAAAACAGGGTGTACAAAGAATGCCACTAAACATAGCTCCGCAACCCGGGAAGGAAGCAACCCGAACACATTCACCGAAAAACGTGCACCGCCAACAAATTGGCGCCCAACGCGGCGCTACCTCGCGCAACCCACCACCACCCAACCACTGCCGGCAGGCGTTGCGCAGAGGCGGCGGAATGCAATAAAAAAAAATCTGCCGCGGCAGCGACGGCAGCGCGGCGCACGGATCGCGCCGATGCAGCGCCGCCGGTGCACATACCCCCGCGCACGCCACGAGGGCGGGAGCGGGGGCGGGGGCGAAGCGGCCGACCGTGGGGCCATCGCTCCGGCTGCCGCCGCCCCCGTTGGGCAACCGACGCAGGAAAGGGGGGCGGCGTGGGCCGCGTTGGGGCTATTCCGACAGCGTTCGAGCTCAGTGATGCGGCGTAGGCAGCTTCCCATTGACGTGCCTCATTTGCTAAGTGAAGTAATCGAGAAAGCCTGTCGAGGAATCTGAAGAGGAGTGAACGACTAACTAGAAGTGTGAAACCTATGTATTTAATTTTAATTGTATTCTCTCAGTGGTTCCGGTCGCAAGATGGCGTGGTATGGTACGCATTCTTATTAAAAATGACTTGCAGTAGCGACAAACGATAGGAAATAATTAGTTTTTAATGCTTTAAATTGTTTTCTTATGTAATATAATTATTAATAGTATTGGTTTGATGACCATCTTCACCATCTCAAATAGTTTCATTGTTTTAATTCCACGAATCAATGATAATTGAATGACAGGCTAGGAAGGAGAAACTTCCGACGAGTGGTAAACAATAGTTTTGGCATCAATTTCATTCGATTTTGAAACTGAACTAATTTTTTCCAGATTTAAAATCGTATAATTTCATGTACTAAACACATCGAGAAAAAATATTTTACTTCATACATTCATAAGCAGGAGAGAATCTTTTGAAAATAAATAATACTGAATATGGTGCGACTACGCTTCCTTTGTCATTTTCTACAAAAAACTGTTTGATTATATTTTTTTAATGTTGTACACAATATTGGTACGAGGTTTTGTAGAAAACTGCGAAGAAAACGCCACCTGCCACTAACTAGCAAACAAGCATTGCATACGGTTTTCTCGCTTTGGGGTGAATTTCCGTACTTCGTTTACGACTATTGTTGAGTAGTAATATACACAATATTGGGATCACAGTACGGAAATTGACCTCACGCAAAGAGAAATCCGTATGCAATGCTCGTATACTGGCTAGCTAGCGGCCGGCGGCAGCCACCCCGACGAGGCAGGCCGAGGCGGCGACGTCAGCCACGCATTACGTGCAATGGAGTCTCCCACGTGCACTGGGTGGAGTGGGGCAGGGCGAGGCGGGGCGGGGCTTGGTGGGGCGGGGCGGGGCGGGGCGGGGCGGGGCGGGGCGGGGCGGGGCGGGGCGGTAGCGCGCGCCCGCGAACCGCTGTGAGCAGAACGCCACCTGACCGGAACCCGCTGCCTCCCAGCCGCCGCTATTGCCCCTCTCCCTCTCGGTCCCCGCGCCCAGGCGTCGCGCCTGGCGAGATAGTTCGCCGGAGCGGATAGCGCCTGTACTCCGTATTCAGGGCATACCCCAAGCTAGGCCAGGCCACAGCACTGTACCTTTCCGTGTATGTGCCTGCTCAAGAACCCACATTATTTTCTCGCTGCGGGATGAACTTTGTTTTGCTTCCTCCCTCAATTAGGGGATTCGTATTTCGTATCATAGTTTCTCACTATTTATATTTCCTTCGAAAGACATAAATTCGAATTTTTCATTCCTTTTCATTTGAACTGTTACGTATTCTCTAAAAGTTATTATGTCGTAACTTCTTTTTTAGCTCCCGTTTTTCACTTTTCGATTCGCCACAAATTCCGCTCAGTCGCATTTTCCGTTTCGTTGCCTGTCATTATCAATCCTACGAAACGAACAGTTTCCATTTTTGCCGTCAACTGAATATTTGTAATATTCCTTTTTTCATTACCACTGCCGTTCATTTGCAAAATACAGCCAACAGTCACACATCGATGTTCGGTGGTCACCAAACCGTTTTTGAGAAATCGCTCCGATTTTTTCAACTTTCAAACCGCCGTACACAATACATTTCAATTCAAGGAAAACAACATCCAATTTCGTCACATGCTGAAAAGTGTAATACACAATTCTTTTTCCAGGATCTTCTTCGAAGCAAATAACAAAAACAACACAACGAGCTCTCTTGTTAACGAGTATATGGCAGAAGAAGAAAAGTAATTGGGTCTCGACGAATAATTTTCAATAACATCAGGAGACACGCTATTTGGAATTTTCATTAGGCAGCTAATTTGCAGAGACTTAGAATATCCTTTCCTTTCAGACACCCTTGATAAGAACGAGAAAAATAAAAAGGCACAACATTGCGCCCTTGTTTCCACGAAGCGAATCGGAACGCGCGGCGCTCGCAGAGGCAGCGACGGCACATAACCATTCATATTCCTGCAGCCCCTTCCCCCACCACTCTCACGGCCGGCGCGCCGCGCAGCGCAGCGCCGCGCGAACCTGGTTCTCCCGTTTCCACGCGCGCCACACGGGCCGAACCGGCCCGGGCCTCCCTCGCTGAAGGCGGCTCACACATTCGTTATTCGGCGAGCAGCGAGCAACTGCTAGCCGAATCCCGAGTAGAGTGGATCAGTTGCATGCTATTTGCCGAATGACGAACATTCGGTGCTCGCCGTACCCACCGCGTGTCGGTCTTTAGGACATATCAAAAAAAAGTGAACATTCGCCGAGCGCATCTGCTGGTCGGGATTGGGCGAGCAGTAGCTCGCTGCTCGGCGAATGCCGAATGTGTGGAGCTACCTTCATGCATTCGAACGGTGTGGACAGGCGCTCGTTGGCCCAGGCGCACGTTGGCTTGAACGAGGCGCAGCTACTGATCTCAGCCTGCCGCATTTTAAAATTTAAGTGTCACCTTTCACGCAAATGTCCTCCCGTGCTTTCGCCTGCCGCAACGACATCTGCTGCATCTTGTAAGAGATTTCCCAATGCTATTTCCGTCGAATGTGATTTAGAGAGCAATGAACCGTTCTTCAATGAAGTAATACACGAGCCCGACGCGGCTATTTTCAGTCAGACTCAACGCAACGTTATAAGGAAATCGAATTTTATGCGTTTCTTTTCCACTGTTTTTCTGTTTCTTTTTTATATTCGTGTTATTCTTCGTTATTTTCTTCTTCGCCGCCCAACACGAGTGGTGTCACTTTTCTCGTGCTGTGACAGCTACGCAGTAATGCCACGAAACAATTCAGATGTCTACAAAGAGCCACGCGAAGGAAAGGATAACAAATTCGAGAAGGTCGTCAAATAACTTTAAAAAAGTTTTCGAGACGGTCGCGCCGTTTCGCGAATCGATCAATTACGGGAGATCTCATCTGCAGGCTTAATTACTTGAAATCGCGGTTCTTCCGAAAATTGCCACGCGTCCGCCCTCTCGTCAGACGTCCTTTTCGTTTGAATTAACTGATCTGAGGCTTACTGTTTTCCAAGAACGAGAACAGAGCGCGCTTCACAGTATTGAATAATACTGGCCGACAAAAAAATCAGTAGGAAAATGAAGGCAAAAATCAGATGCAAATTTCTTGTCATTAAACCTGTGTAATAATTTGAAACTAGAACGGACGCATTTCAGTAGAATGAAGTCAAATTATTAAATATTTTTGAAGAGGAAAATATTTGAAACTGTATGACATTAATGAAAGAGAATACAATTGTGAAGATTTTCGCAAAGAAACGTACTACACGATCATTAGAGAGGAATAACTAGAACCATTATTTTGAGAGAACACAGGACCTACTTCAAATTAAATTTTTATTATTTACAACACCTGCATCAAATCCTTTGTGCCCTCGAAACGTAATGAATATCAGGTAAAAAACATTAACCAAGAATTACACGCAATTAAGACAACCATCGAAAACTTTGAAACAGCTATAGCATGCTTTTCACGAAGATAAATTTCCGATCATCTCTTGCATTCCGATGTCCCACCGGTCGTCTCGTAAGCAACCACATTTGCCAGGCACCTAATTGGCCTCGCGTAACGCTAATCCGCCGCCGTTCTGACGCCGCGCTCCGCGAATCGGGCGAGTGCCTCCACACGCAGGGGGCCTTGAGCAGAACGGCACCTCTCCGCCGGGCCGCCGCGCCGTCGCGCCACCCTCGCCTGCGCCAACAATGCGTTTCGCGCGCAAGTCGGAAAAGGAACGGCCTCACCGCCGAGGCCCGTGCCACGCCGCGCCGCGCCGCGCCGCGCCGCAACCGTCGATGAACGGGACTCGCGGCGCGCGCGGGCGCGAGCGAGCGAGCGAGCGTCTAGCATATTCCGCGACCGCGGCAAAAGGCAAGCGTGTCGCGGGATCCAGGTTAGTGGAGCCGCCACGAACGAGCGTTCGCGAGCGTCCTCGCAACGCAGCGCAACGCGCCTCTTCCACGCGCCCCGCCCGGCCTCGCCTCCTCCCTCTCCTCCACCCCCACCCCTTCCCCCCCAAGATACCGCACGCTGTTCTCTGGAACCTTCGCAGTTTATGGCTCCTTTCTAAGACAGATAAATGGATATGGACTGGCGTGAATAGGGCGCCGTTCAATGTTGTCTCGACACTGTTGCCAGCGCGTTGATCGAGAGTGTACACACGCGTTTCGAACTTCCACGCAGATAGTGGACATGGAAGTAGCTCGGCTTGGAAGACAAACCTGAGAGGCACTGATAAAAAATAGGAATGGCAATGAGATGGGAAGACATGTAGGAGTTGATAACCAAGAGGAAATGGGAAGGGCGGGGTGAGAGAGAGGGAGATGGGAAGAGAGAGGGAGATGGGAAGAGAGAGGGAGATGGGAAGAGAGAGGGAGATGGGAAGAGAGAGGGAGATGGGAAGAGAGAGGGAGATGGGAAGAGAGAGGGAGATGGGAAGAGAGAGGGAGATGGGAAGAGAGAGGGGGAGGAAGCAATTTTTCTAAATTCTTTTTAAAAAATTTTATCTTCTCATATCACAGTAATGATGTAATAGATTGCAATTACAATTATTTCGGACTTGAAATGAAGTTCCTGCGATTTTTTATTCTTCTGAAAAACAAAAGCTTACAGCCTTAAATTAGCAATACCGTAACACGGAGAAAAATCACTACCACTCACCTCCGCGGAACAATACGTAACGCATAAAGAAATCCTTGAAAAAACGAATTGGAAAATAAATTCTTTATATATGCATGATATTGAGAACATGGCCGAGCCGTTGTTAACTTTACGTAACTCGTTACGCCACCGTCGACGAGGAAAAGCTACAACAGCAGCGGCGTCGGAACAACGGGACGCGCGTTCCGCCCAAATTCGCAAGCGCCGCCGCCGCCGCCCGCCTTGCCCTCGATTCCGCGGCGCCGTAGCGCGTCGACGCGCCGCGGCGTCAAGAAGGTATACAATGGGGGACTTAGGGAAGGCCGGGCCGTTACGCAGAGTAGCCGGGCGACGCCGCCGCCGCCGCCGTTGGCGTCGCGATCATTGACAAAACAACTGAATGGACGTTATATTTAGCGCCCCCATAATCGCCCTCCTCGCCGCCGCCGCCGCTCCCGTCGTGCGCGCGCTGGGTCCCCTCTTCTCGCCCTCCCAACCTCTCGCTCCCTCCCCCCCGACGCGACGCTCCTGCGAGAGAGAGAGAGGGAAAAAAAAAAAAAATCCTGCAACAAGCGGGAGCGGCAGCATTCTGCCAGCTGGGGGAGTTCGCGGTATTGCCAACAGAGAGCTGCCAGACGACCGGCGCTCCCCGGGACGCGTCGCGTCGCGGCGCCGCGCCGCGCGACGCTAGCTTTTTCTTCCGTGTCGTCACCGGAGGAGGCCCGCTTGTGCCGCGCAGGGGTGTCTAATGCCGACGAAACTCCTCACTGAGGAACCGTGCCGTTCCCTATTTAATTCCATTAAGCATTGCCATATTTTATTTCGTACATTCATCGGAACAGTTAAGTTATCAGTGTCTGCAAAAAGAAATAAGAGAATTAAAACTAGTATACGATGCAAAATATACACCCTCATTTTCCTGAGAACCTATTATATAAATAGCATAATGCAGTTTTCAACCACAAGCATGATTTGTCAAATTATGCGAAATTCTTCGAAGAGCATGGTTTTCAGTTTAACCTCTGCTACAAGACGAGTGAAACATTAAATTCGACGCAGAGACTATTTTTTATTAAGTTTAATTTTTGTCCACTGCATGAGAAAGACTTCTTCGTAATTTAAAAAGCTCCCCCCCCCGTTTTCCCTTGTTTTTCGTAGTTTCTCGTGAGTCATGAAATAAGAAACTACGTGATGAATCAATCTGTTACTCTGTACAGATTCGTGGAACCATTTGCAAGTTCCGCTCGCAAGAGTCATCTCCAAAAGGGCAAGATAAGTTTTCTATTTGAACACTAGACACGATAACAGTTGCTTCGTACATTCTGAATTATACAGACATTTTTAAAAACATGAAACGAAGTCCCAATGCAAGGATATTACGGAAAATAATTATTTACCATGCTCAACTGACGGGAGTAGCTTGTTAGATCATAATTCCATTGTGGGCAATGAAAACAATTTCGCAAAAGACATGCAACATTATAACGCGTGAACCGCACACCACTCTGGAGTGTGATTTCAAATTTTTTATTAGCAGATCGATCATCTTGTATTAAAGCCAGACGGTAACTTAAAATACTCCAATTGTTTTTATTTGAACATCCATATAGTGATACACTAAGGTCTGGCAGCTTCCTTAAAAATATTGTTCAACATTCTGTCACAATTTTCACTTTATAACCTGTAATTTTATGGCATCGTACGCTCCAAAAAGCCTTAAAAGGAAGTATTTGAACATTTTGTACCATATTACTATTTCATAACAGTTTGCAGAAGGTAAACTCCTTAAATCTATTTGGCAATTACGGAACTGAATTAATAAGGCGAGATTCCGAAAATAATTTTCTCCGACGCAATCACCGATTGTAACTGCGCAATGTACACATAATGTACCTTTATTGGGTAAATTTTCCGCGTTCCATGTTAACTCCCTACGCTCGCACTCGCGGCTATTGTGGGCCACACGCGGCCCCGCGGGTTTGGCACCACTGACTCCCCAAGACGCCGGGACGCCGCGCCGCGCCGCGCCGCGCCGCGCCGCGCCGCGCTCCGCCGCTAGGAGACTAAATTAACACCGCCGAGTGCGGAGTTCCCGCGTAGTCGGTGCGGACTATTTTGTTTGAACATGAATTGGCGCTTTGCGTCTCGACGAGGAGACGTTTAGGGGGGGAGGGCAGAACGAGGCGGAGGCGGGGGAAAAGAGAGAGAAAAGTCGGTCCGAAGGAAAGTAAAAGTATTTGAACTCGAGAGAAAACGGTTTATTCGATACACCGGCGCGGCGAGCGCGCGGAAAGAAAGTTGCGCGGGGGAGCCCGAGGTCCAGAAAAAGGTGCACGTGCTCCCGAGCAGCCACTGGCGCTTCTTTGCTGGCGTTGCAATTGCAGCAGATGGGAGCAAATGGGACTCATCCAGCGAATCGACGGACATTTTACGAACTGCGATCGTGCTGGATTTGAGTGAATAGCATTCCCTTGATTATCGTGTAGGTGATAGCTGCAGGAAAATTACGTAGAGCAATGACATTCAGTAGACATCAGAATTGTGCTAAACATCTTGAATGGATATGAATAATATAAAGGCTACCCGTACAAGTTGAATCTTCCCCCAAATCAGGAAAATCATACAACAGTAAAAACAAATCAAAACTGCAGTGTTCGTATTTATTTAAAAATATATATACATTATTTCTTTCATGCATTTCTGTATTGCAAACACTCACGTATCCCGGCGAAATGGAACTAAAATTTCTTTCAGGATTAAATTCTTTGCATATTGCGACCTAACGTTTCACGCCCACTTGAAGCCCAGCCACTTCGCAGTCGTGGCAACCCCGCTCCTCCTCGCCACTGTTTCGTCTGCAGCGCACAATGCCGCTGCTACGGTGCAGCCCGCACCGCGGAAGCCGGTGGTGCATTTGCATCCGACAATGAGACGCAGGTGGGCGGCTGTTTTCGTTCCCACTTCCGCCACCGGGGCGCGCCATTAATTTCAGACGATCCCGAAGGTCGCACCCTGTACGGCGCACCTGTGCGCAACGCTTACAGGATGCCCGGGAACAACGCGATATGTTCTCTCACGAGTCGAAATGAAACGGTAATGGGCAACAACGCTAATATTCGTAATGCTGTAGACTCCACAGCAGATCTAATTCCCAACTATTGCAATCCTTACAACAATAGTTTATACAGTGTTATTAGACGTCCCAAAATTCACGAATCAAAGGAGTAAAGGCAACAATTTGTTACTTGAATTTGCAGTACAGTGAACGCCGCTTTTAGTTATCATTCCCAGCCACAGGTATAACATAAACTGATAATGAAAATTCCAATTAGAAGATTATCAAATGAGAAAGAATGAAGTCCTCTATTCTGTTTTTGTGCCTGCTTCTTGTTCCTCTGAGGTTTCCGTCAACGTAAATCTCGTTCTCGTGTGTTTAAAAAACAAAAACAACCTGTGCAGAACACGATGTGGCAATATTTCCAAGGCCTGCCTCATCTCCGCCGTTGTTAAAGGGTGCCATTCTTATTTACATCGTTTTCTGTCAGTTCAGCAGATTTAGAAATGTTTTCATCCACAGCCTCCCATTCCCGAAATTAGTTTCCCGTCTGTTCGGTACTCGAGTGCACGGTGGTCGAAACCACGTGTTCTTAATGTTTTCAAATCAATCCGGGCGGGACATCCTAAGAAATTTTGCGGAATGTTAACATTAACCATGATTTTTTTAAAAAAAGTCACTATGAATGATTTTACGCTAGTACCTAAATTTTCCAGATCCTCAAGGGTTGTGCTCTAATGCCCAAGAACGTGAGTTTACACCTGATCCAAATCAGAACTTCAAACGTCCTCTTCTTTAGTTACGATTCCAACTTAAGAAGTTAAATCCTAACTTACGTAACCTAACAATTCATGACGGCAGGTATAATATTTATATGGGAGTCACCGGAAGCGTCAGTGCGTTGAAATAATAAATTACAATACAACAATTAGGTATTGTCGAATGCGAGTTCGTTCCGTGCGACTCCCCATATCACAGCGCGAGTCATTCACCTAGTCCTTCCACCTGTTTGCGCGCCGCCGCCGCCGCCGCCGCAATGACGGCGCAATGAGAGAATGCGCGAGAAAGCAGCGCCACCCGGGCGCGGCGATGCCTCATAACCGCTGTGACGTAGCGCCGCGCGCGCGCGCGCCACCGGATGCGAACCCACCACAACACAACCTTCCATTCCGCGTTCGCCCGTGCCGCAACAGCTTCGCAGAGCACGCTGCCAAGGCGACACGATAAGTGATATCTCACGTGGTATTTCTTTTTCCCCTTCAACAATGGCGTAAAACCGATGCACGTGTCACAATGTGCATTCATGAGAATGATTTAGTACAACGGAGGTGTAGCACGTAATCTCTCCACGCTGAACGACAATGTAGCTATTGTGACATTGTAGTACACTGTGTGATAAATATTACTTTTATCACTTGACATTTGAGGAGATTCAGTAAGAATTTTTTAAGAATGTATTTCCTTAACTTCACATTAGTAGTATTTCTCACAGCTGCTGACCACAGCTTAACCTAGGTGAAAAATAATATAGCCAATCATTCCAACACAGCACTTTAGTAACTAAATTCTATTATCAAAGAAAGGAATGTATATTCGACTAATTACCACCCATCAACCTTACGAAACGAGCTGAAACTGCGACGAACTTCCAACTCAACCGTTAACACCACTACCACCTCCCAACCCGCTAGGAAAGCATGGTTTGGACCCGTGTGTTTATAGTGACGCAACGCTAGAATACCAGCGCGGGGCGCGAAGAACGCAGCCCACTGCAGCCCGATCCAGGAATACCTCGGCCGGGCGTCAACCACCGAGGACGACGGCGGAGGCGGCGGCGGCGGAGCGGACACAGGGCGCGCGCGGGGCGCAGGAGCAGGAGCAGGAGCAGGCACAGGGCAGGCGCGCACACGCGCGCGAGCGCGCACGCCTGCCGGCGGAGCGCCCAGAATAGCGGGCGGGCTCCCCGTGACGCGGCGGCGGCGGCGGCGGCGGCGGCGGCGGCGGCGGCGGCGGCGGCGGCGGCGGCGGCGGCGGCGGCGGCGGCGCGAGGCGCTTTCGACCCGATTGCACTGGGCCGCCAGCGCCGCACTGCGCGCTCGCCGCTTCGGTCGACCCGCGCAACGCCCTCGCCGGCCCGCCCGATCGGACGGTGACCCGCTCCGCAGAGCTCCCATCATCCTCGCTTCACCCCCCCTCTCACGCGCCCCGTTTCCATTCCATGCCCCTGCCCAACCCCATCGTCTTGTTCGGCATCACGACGTAGCCACTTCTACGTAGCCACTCTGGCGCTATACATAGTTGCGCACTCAACCCGCTTACCGCTATTTTCCCCCTCCCCTATTCGTTTGAAACTGAAGAGAAGCTCCTCCAACTCCCTCGCCGGTATCACAGATCCCTTCGTTAGCGCGTTCTCCCTTATGGAACTAGTATTATTCAGCTAAAACCGAGCTTTCGCGGCCATTCGACTCTCTCCCCTCGCCTCCCCCCACTCTTCAAGTAAGCCTTCCCATTTACGTCCACGTAACATTCACCTCGTCCCCCCTCTTCCGAACTCGCTTTTCTACGCTTTCCAGCACGTTAGATTCGCCTCACAAGCGTCAGTCCACCAACACTCTTCCCGATCAGTCATCAAACTCGCAGTACGTTCGCCTCGCTGTTTTCCATGAGTACAGTGGGAGCGTCTCACCGCCCCTCACCCTTCTAGCACGCGTAGGCTCCACGTTCCCTTTTTTGAGTACGTTCGCCTCGCCGCTCTCGCTCTTCCAGCGCCCGCCGCCGGCAGCGCCACTCCCACTCGCCGCCGCCGCCGCCGCCGCCGCCCGCTCGCCCACGCGCGCCCACCCGCGGGGCACCGACGTCGCGCGGCCGCGGCCGAGACGACTGCTCCGCGCGGGGGAGTCCCCTCGCGGCGGGCGGAGCGTCCGGGGCCCAGCCCGATCCCGCCCCGCGAGAGTGCGAGCGAGCGAGCAAGCGAGCGAACGAAAGAGAGAGAGAGAGTCGCGAGCGGGAAGAACAGAGAAGACTGCGGCAGGAAATGAATGGGAGTGGAACGAGGATGAGGAGATTGGCGTGCGCGCCTCACGGCGGACGCCGAGTCGGCCTCCGCCGCCGCGTGATGAGACACCCGCCTCCCCGCTAGCGACAGAGGAAACCGTCTCCAGAGGGGCGACCTGATTGGGATGGGGGAGCAGAGAGACGGAGGAAGAAGGATCGAGATCCATCACGGCAAGAATGCGAATAAATAAGGAAGGGCTAAAGAAGTGAAGGAAACAAAGAACACCACTATAAATAAAAAAAACGGACAGATGAGAAAATGTCGAGCAGGAAAGATAACCCGAGGGGAAAAAAGAAAGAAAAATACAAGAAAAATGCCTGAGTGGAACATGTGGAAGAATGCGGGGAAATAGAACGTTTATAAGAGACGGAAGAAAATACATCAGAACACGTAACAAATTACTAAAGTAAAGGCGGACAAACCACAGAGAACAACAAAATAGCAAACAACTGAATCGTGACGCTGAAACCAACGCTGAGACCAACGTCCACACAACCTACGATATGAGAATCTTCACCCGGCGTTGGCCGGGGCGAGCGGTCCCAGTCTCGAGCTGCAATCCGGGGACAGAACGGCCCTAACGGGTGAAACCCGGGACCGCAGGATCCAGGCCCGCGGAACGGCGGGGCGGGGCGGGGCGGGGCAAGGCCGGGTCGGCGCGGGGGCGGTGGGCTCATCACATAGGCCCGTATCGCAATCGATCCGTGGCTCCTGACAACGGCCGTCGCCCTCCCGACGCCCGCCCGGGCCCCCCTCGCCCGCCACGCCCCCGCCGCCGCTGCTGCGCTGTCCCGCCCGAACGACCGCCGCCCACGGGCGACCCTCCGTCGCTCCCGCCGCTGCAACAGTGGGCCACAACCGGCGAAACAGTGGCAATATACTTGAAACAACAATGAATATGTACATATATGAAACTTCCTTAATATTTTATATGTTGACTTTGAATAAATGTTTTATTGGATGTAAATATTTCAATGCTACACATACCGATTATCAATTTACCTAATTTATTGCAAATTATACGTCATTACGATATAATTTGTTTTCAGCAATGTATCTTTCATAGAGTTCATTCAATGTAATGTTTCTTTCACTGATTTGTCGTCGCCTTTGTTTGTTCCAAGTCCTGCATTTACTATTCGAAGTCCAAAATCTCACATTTTATTAACAATCCAGTCTACATCTCTTATTCCTAAAACGTTGAATACAAAAATAATCAAAATTTCTGCTGCCCGTTCTTTTTGACCCATTGCAAGTGGGCGCGCGCCTGCGCTGCCACCCTCGCCCGGTCGACGCCCCCGCAGCTGATCGCCGCCACGCGCGCACGCAACTGCCGCTGCGTGCGGCTGCCGCGTGCGCGTCTGTTCGTAACGTCGATAGGAGCTGAAGAAAGGAGCATCGTGAGAGTGCGGGGCCTGCCTGGAACCGCGGAGTGTAGCGGGAGGAAGCATCTGCAAGAGTTGAAAGATTTGATTGATTGATTAAGGTTTAGAGGGCGCTTCAACTGCCAAGGTCATTGGCGCCCATGTCGAAGTATTTTAAAAAGGGAATAGGTTCAGTATGTGTTACAGATGGAGCCTACCCTCTAATTAAAATCATATACATAAGGAGAGACTTGAATTCTACATCGAGTATTCAAGTAGTAGGACAGAAAGAATATATAACAAACACGTAAAATTCATAGTAGAACTAAAAGTTGGCTGTAAAGGGGCCAAAAATAAAACAACAAAAAGTAAAACACTATTCTATTCTCTCAAATAAGATTATATATTCCGCTTTCCCTCAAGAAGCAAAAAACTTTTGAGAGCGCGGAATCGTCATCCCCGAGCACCTCCCTTAGCGAGTTGCCCAGGCCATGTCTTCGTCGGTTGCCTAAATATTTCCTGCAGTTCAGGAGGACGTGTTCCACAGACAGAGCCGTCCCGCATGAGTCACATACGGGAGGAGGTTTCTCCTCGAAGGAGGAAACCGTGGGAAAAACGGCAGTGTCCAATTCGAAGACGAGTTAAAATTACTTCCTCACGCCTAGAGGAGCGAGATGAGGAACGCCAGGGAATTACAGAATTCTTTATCCCACTTAGTTTAAAATTGGTATTGTGCCACTCTGTTTGCCACGCTCTAAACAAAGATCGTTTCAAGTAAGCCTTAATATCGGACAATGGCACAGCAGGAACGTCGATACGAGTATTACGAGTAGCAGACTTCGCCGCCAGGTCGGCCAGCTCATTCCCTGTGATTCCCACATGGCCTGGAACCCAACTAAGAACCAGGTCATAGTTGCGGGACATGAGACTATGAATCAGGTTTTGAACTGATTTTGTCAGGTAGTCTGACGAAGGCCGGGAGACAGCCTGAAGAGAACTGAGAGAATCAGAACAGAGAACTACTCGCTGCAGCGTCGTTGACTCGATGTACATTAGGGCTTTGAGTATTGCATACATTTCAGCAGTGAATGTACTGCACTGTGAATGAAGACGATATGATTTGGTGGCCCAGATGCAATGAAAACTACACGCCACTGCGTCATTGTGCGATGACCCGTCCGTGTACAAGAATAGATGATCCGGATAGGCTTCCCTCATATCCTGAAACTGCTTCTGGTAAACCAGAGGACTAGTATTTTGTTTGGGAAGATTGGAGAGTCTGAGGTCAATATTGGGGGGAAGGAGTTTCCAGGGGGGAATCAGGTCATTTGGGGGTTTCACAGGAGTGGGAAGATCGACATTAAGTCCCCGCAAAAGATTTCGCAATCGAATGCCTGGGGGCTGGGGTAGCGATGTTCGAAGAATATAAGAAGATTCATATTTTGGGCGAGTGATTATTCGGCGACAAGGATGATTAAAGAGACCTGACACTTTAGCACCATAAGACGCTAATAGAATATCTCGCCTTATTTTTAAGGATGGCTCCCCAGCGTCAGCTAGAATGCACTCGATTCGGCTGGTGCGATACGCGCCTGTTGAGAGGCGAATACCTGCGTGGTGTATGCTGTTGATAGGTCGAAGGGTGGAAGGAGCTGCAGAACCATACACTTCACTACCGTAATCCAATGCTGAGCGAATGAGTGCTCTGTATAACCGCAGTAGGGTAATGCGGTCGGCTCCCCATGAAGTGCCACTAAGCATTCGAAGAAGATTGAGGGGGGAGACGCATCTGGTTTGCAATGTGCGGATATGAGAGCGCCACGTGAGGGACTTGTCAAAAGTCAGCCCCAGAAACCTGGCAGAGTCAGTGAATGGAAGCTGATTTCCTCCCAAGTACAGGATTGGATCGCTATGCAAATGGTATATTCTGCAGAAGTGCAGTCCAGTGCATTTAGTAGGTGAGAACTTGAAACCTGTCGACATGCTCCATTCATGCAGCTTGTTGAGCACCAGTTGGAGTTGCCTCTGGATCACACTTATGCTGCTGGATGAACAAAAAATGGCAAAATCATCTACAAACAGCGATGCCTTCACAGGTTCCCTCACGACCGACGCTATACTATTTATGGCTATGGCAAACAGAGTGACACTTAGTACCGAGCCTTGGGGGATGCCGTTTTCAAGGGGGTGACTGTTAGACAGTTTGTCACCGATGCGAACTCTGAAAGATCTGTCCGATAAGAAATTTTGGAGGAATAAGGGGAGCTTCCCCCTGAATCCCCACGAGTGCAAGGTTCGCAGAATGCCATACCTCCAAGTGGTGTCATATGCCTTTTCTATATCGAATAGTACGGCGACAAGGTGTTGTCTCAGAACGAACGAGGTTGAAATTTCCGTTGCAAAAGCGACGAGATGGTCAAGGGTAGACCGGTGTTTCCTGAAACCGCACTGAATTGGTGCCAGTAGGTTTCTGCACTCCAAGGTCCAGACCAAGCGCTGGTTTACCATCCGTTCCAGCACTTTGCAAACGCAGCTGGTGAGAGAGAGAGGTCGGTAGCTCGATGACAGCGACCGATCCTTTCCCTCCTTCAGAGCTGGGATAACTATGGCTTCTCGCCATACAGCAGGGATGGTGTGCTCTTCCCAGATGCGATTATAAAGGCGGAGGAGAAATTGCATCGCCACATCAGGAAGATGTTGTAACATTAGGTTGTGTATTTCATCAGGACCTGGGGCAGTTCGTCTGGCCAATGCAAGAGCAGAGCGCAATTCCGATATGGAGAAAGGTGTGTTGTAATCTTCACACGCTCTGCAGAAGAAATCCAACGGACGGCTCTCCATCCTTTCTTTGATCAAAAGAAAGTCAGGAGCGTAGTTCGCCGAACTTGACATGGCTTCATAGTGCGCGGCGAGTTCCTCTACAATCATATCTGGGGATGTAATAATTTCTCCGTTTTTCAGGAGACCTGGCACCGTATTTGGTAAAGAGTGTCCTCTTATCTGTCGAATTTTCCTCCATACCAGGCGTGGTGGCGTGTGACAATTGAGAGACGAAACGTACGCTCTCCACGATGCATTTTTGCTCTCTAAGATAGTTCTTCTAGCCTTCGCCCTGCATCTTTTATACTCGATTAAGTTATCCACTGTTGGATAGTGTCTGAGACGTGCCAGTGCCTTTTTTCGAGCACTGACCGCTCTCGAGCAGTTCTCATTCCACCACGGAACGAAAGGATGTCGCGGTTTACCACTTGCCTTCGGAATTGCGATGGAAGCGGCAGCGAGTACAGCGCTATTAAAATGTTCTGTCATTTCATCCACATTTCCGAAGGGACCGTCTGATAGGTTAACATTATTCTGGAATGTCGACCAGTCAGCTCGTCGCACGATCCATTGAGGGGGCCGTGCACAACTACGGCGAAGATGATCAATGTGGACAATCGTGGGGTAATGGTCGCTTCCATAAAGATCTTCTAATATGGTCCACCGCATAGCAGTAGCAAGTGAGGAGCTGCAAAGGGCTACATCAATAGCCGTGCTAGAATTCGTAGCTACGGCAAAATGAGTTGGTTCCCCAGTGTTGAGAATAGCCAAATTCATGGTGTCGATGACTGATTCCAAAATAGCACCTCTTTGACACGTACGAGAGGAACCCCAAAGAGGGCTGTGGGCGTTTACATCACCCACAACCAAGAAAGGTGTGGGCAATTGGTTTATTAGACTTAGAAGGTCATCAGCCGACACCGTTTGTCTTGGGGGAATATAGATATTACATACGGTGAGTGAGAGGGACGGCAGATATACCCGCACACAAACTGTTTGAAGGTCAGTGTGAACAGGGATTTCCGCAGAATGCAGCGAATCCTGGACCAAAGTAGTAACTCCGCCGTGAGCGCGAAGGCCGTCATCGACATCAACCCTATAAGGAGTGAAACCGCGAAAGTGTATGGACCGTGATGGAGAAAGATGCGTTTCCTGTAAGCAGAAAATTGATGGTGTATAACGGGACAATAAGAGTTTTAATTCGTCCCGTCGGAGAGAAAATCCGTTCAGATTCCAGGATAGGAGAGCCGTTGTTTAAAAAGTTAAGAGGATTTCTTCTTTTCCTTTTTTCGCCTCTGCCGCCCGAAGGAGCGAGTGTCCACCCCGGCTGAAGTTTCCTCCGAGGCAGACTCATCCTGACCACTGCTCGACAGGCTGAGAGATCGCTCAGAGCGAGTTTCAGGAGTCGGGGTAGGTGGTCGGAGTTTGGAGGATCTATCGTTTTTCTTGTCCAGGCCAGCAGGCCGTGTGACATCAGCCTTCTTGCGCGGCTGAGAAGTGGATTCTTGTTCTGTCTTTGTCTTTGTTGTCTTCTTGGGTGGTGTCTTGATTTTGTGGGGATTATTATTTTCCCACCTTGCAGAGGCGATGTCTCCTCAGGGAAGTCCACTGGGGATACCTGGCAACAAAAGTTCGCTACTGGGGGAGTAGCACGAGAGGACTGAATGCTCGTCGCTTTGACAGTGTTCGCTAGAGTGCTAGAAAAAGAACGCCTGAGATCCACAGGGTTCTTCACCAGGTATCGGCGTTTCGCTTCCGGAAAAGATACCTTCTCCGTCACCCTAATCCTTTGAATCTCCCTCTCTCTCAGATATGTGGGGCACTTGTTAGAGTTGGCCGCATGGTCTCCTTCACAATTTACACAGCGGGCTGGTGATGAACAAGGGTTGGGATCGTGCGCGGAATTACCGCACTTTGCGCAAGCAGGGCTTACGGCCATGCACCTTTGTTGTGTATGACCGAACCTCTGACACTTAAAGCAGCGCAGGGGGTTCGGCACATACTGCCGCACGCGAAGGTTATAATAACCACAGCTAACATACTCTGGGAGAGAAGGGAGATTAAACGTCAGGATCAAGGTAGAAGTGGGGATCTCTTTCCCATTCTCCTTCCTCCTGATCCTGTACACCTCCGTTACACCGTAGCTCTTGAAAAAGGAAAGAAGTTCATCCTCGTTTTCAGTCGCAAAGTCTTCATGGTTGACCACTCCCTTACATAGGTTAAGGGTAGGGTGAGTGGTCACTTCCACTTGGAGGCCGGCAATCTGTTCAGTTTTTAAAATCTTTTCTATTTGTTCGTCGGTGCGTGCTTCAAAGAGAATTGTACCATTTCTTTGTCGCACGACCGCTTGAAGCTTTCCAAAACTCTCCTCAATTGCTCGCGCAAGGCGGACCGCACTAACACTTTTGAAAGTTTTTTCAGTTTCCGAGCAAGACATCAACAGAAACCGAGGCTTTCTTGGTTTATCTTCTTCCCGGAGGAAGAAGCTATTTAGATCAACTGTTCTGTCACATCGCCTCTTCCTTGCAGAAGAGGGCAAGGGGGGGGTTGTTGAGTATCCATGAGATGGATATAAAATTCATCTCCGTGCTCCCCACCCACCATGGAGTCCAACAAGGGGACACCCCACTGGGGTGCCAGGGCTGACACGAGAGATATAGTGGGGAATGTCACAGCGCTGCACCGCCGTGGATCCCCCCGCTCACCCTGGAGTTCAGTGCAAGACCTAGTCCGAGCCGATTGATCGGGAGTGGGTTAGCTCCCGACCGCCCGTCTAGAAGAGTCCGAGGCCAAAGCGAGTGTATTGACACCTACAAGGAATGTTCCCCAAAAATACGTAGACGTAACCCTTAGTGCAAGCCAAAAAAAACATAGCACCAGGACTAGTTGGGAAACAAACAGGTCTCTCAACTGCCCAGGACACACATTCCCTCCGACACGGGTCGCCATGCACGGCAAACACATGGGTGGGCGTTCAGCATACAGAGAAGGCCAGTGAGGAAGAAAAAGGAGTGAAAAGAATATACGTGACATGAAATGAAAAGCAAGACGATGAAAAAAATGGAGGAAAGAAAGGAACACTTGAGAGCCTTCTCTGCATCCCCCCGTCAGGACGTGGACCCAACCCACCTCGACGGGTGTTGAGAAGATTCTAATGGGGAAGGGAGGAAAAACAATACGATCTTCAGTGAATAGCAGTTTGATTATTTATATTAGCATTATTACAATTTCATTTCGTGTAGTACAAGAAAAAAAATACTTTTAGACCTACGCGC